>CABFWB010002090.1:0-40692 GCA_902151455.1 Timema bartmani | reverse complement strand
GGGGGGGGGGGGGGGGCAAAATACCCCCACAGTTCCGCCGCTCCTGCTGTCCACACATACTCTATATTTGGTATTCGTGGACAAACTGCTCTCAGATGATTATTAGTCTTCTTTGATGTGTGGTAGTCTACCATCTCTATGCGGAACAATGTTCATTTCTCCGTATGCACGACAAATATTAGTACATGAAAACGAATATTTTTTCCACAATTGAGGGAGTTATATTGAACAATTATTAAACGTGGATGAATAACGTACTTGTGGACCCGGCTTAAGAGGTATCTGCGTGTAAAATGATAAAAATTTGTATAATTCATCTTTATTGTATTTTATCTCTAAAATTTAAACTTTCGTTTATTTTTTCTATTAATGTTATAACTTTGACACCCCCCTTCCCCCTCAATCCGTGCCCGGTTGTGACTAGGAAAAATGACTGCATTTGTTTAGGGAAACCTAGATTTTAGTGTCCTATACCCTTCACCTTAATCTAAGAACTGTGGCAATTTGAGTAAAATGACATTAAAGATTAATTTAGATTATAATTTAGTGCTTAGTCGATAAGGCTAATACCGATCATTAGCTACCAATAGACTGATCAGCAATGCCTTTAATTTGGTCTATTTTATTTTCATTGACTACAAAACTAATATGTAAAAATGGCACTCAACAAAATAAGTGTTCACTTGTGTCATTTTAATTTTGTTTTATATAGAAAGCTTACTTGTACAAGATAAAATGAAAACATTAAAATTAACTAGAATATAATTACGATTATCACTTTACTACCCTCATCATCATCCTTAATAAATGTTTCCATCCTATGGCCGGGTCACTTTAGTAAAATGCCTCCATCTCCCTCTGTCCTTTCAACATTCTTCTTCCCTTACTCTTGTCCATTCTCCTCTCATTCACTTGCTGCTATCTGTTCCTCCCATCTCTTCCTTGCCTTTATGAGCTACCACATAAAAAAATTAGTTTCAATTAAACCGACTCCCCTTTTCTAATAAGAAAGTTTATCTCTTAAAGGAAAACCACTTATCACTTTTTGAGGTAGATTGTGTTTTATTTGGTAGAAGGTACAAGAAAGGAATGTTGTGTTTGTTGCCTTTTTAATGTTTCTATCCATCTTTCCAATTCCTTCTTCCTAGTAAGTTTATGACAGGGCTTTTTCAATTTTTTCAGCGAATGCCACCAGTTTTTTTTTTACTAGACTGTCATTGGCAGATATGTAACTGTCTTCTGAGATTGGGCCATCATGTAGGAGTGGTTACTTCATCCCGTTAAGATGATGTGATGATAACTTTAGCCTAATTATTCTGGCCCATGGCAACCACAGGAACAATTCTACTTTGAGAAAAATACCTATGATGTCGCTGGGAATCGAACCCAGGACCGACCTTTAGATTAGTAGCCAGGAATGCTGACCACTTCTCAAACTTCTTAGTCACGAGGACCCTCTAACCACGAAACAGCTGATTTTTGGACCCCTTGATGTAGGATAAATGATTAAAAAAATGATAATCATAAATTCATACTATATTATAGGGATAAATTATTTGTACATTTTTTGACATAATAATTATTCTTTTAAATAAATGTAAAAAGAATTACAATAAAAATGAAAATAAAATATGCTATACATTATATTCGTACATTTATAATCATCATTGATGATTTATTTGAAGAATGGAACTGCTTGTGTGACTTGAAGATATCATTTAAATCTGGCAATTTTAGTGACCATCTCCTTAAGTCTCATTCCACACCAAGACAATATTTCATTTCACATTTTTTCACACCACAAAAAGCAGAAAAGGCTTGCTCGCACAAATAAATTGTTGGAAAGGCATAAAATGTTTCAAAACTTTTTTTTGGAAGTTCTTTATCCTGGCTGATGAGGAAACTAATATAAAAATGAATTTCCAAATTCTCCTCTCAAAGATGTGAGCACAAAGGGGCATAGATAACCCCCTATTCTTTTTGACCTCACAATCTCGCCGGGATTTAATATGGAAGGCGTCTTCATTGTGTTTAATATATACCAGCAAATTACCCTTTTACACTAAATTTCATAATATCTAAAAGTACATAGAGGTATGTCACTAATTCCCCGGATGATCTTGCGGACTCCCTAGATGAGCCCTCAGGGACCCCTGGGGGTCCCCGTACTCCACTTTTAGAATATCTGTTAGAGAGTATAAGCCTGAAAGTTATATACATTTTGTAGACCTAATAAAGCTAAATAAACCCTGTGCATTAATGATTAATTATTATAACACTTTTATAATAGTATTAGCATTAGAAAACTATCATAACATTATTCTCAGTACTGATGTTTTGTCTTCATCTTTTACACGAAGTGAAGATAACAATCTTTCCAATTTATATTTTAAATAAAAATATAAAAATAAAACCATATAAATAAATTGCAAAGTACTTGTTGTTTAATAAATAAGTGTTGAGATAAAGATTAGTCCTATATCTATGGACTAGTTTTAAAAACCCTGATAAATATTTTGTATCTTTACATATATTTTTAAAATTAATTTGGCTCAAAACTTAATTTTATTTATAAGATAGAGTACTTACTATTAATACCTTTCAACTTTATTTTAGGGCAAACTACTTATATTTTAAAATAATAAAACACTTTAAACATTGTGAGAGAGTTAAACAAACATCTTAAATTCATTTCAGTGCTCCACTAAGTGGCCCCCTTAGAAGCTCTTTTTTTATTAATATTATGTGTCTTACTCCCCATCCGAGCTATTCACATATTCACACCAATTATGTAGGGTTGAGGAAGGTAACATTTAAAGGAAATGTACTCATGTTTGTGTGTAAGAAGAGGGGAAAACCACTTAGGAAACACCACCCTCACTATATCCATCTGAGATTTAAACCGTGAAATCTCCTCCATCTTTGAGAAATCAGAACAGATTAGGACGTCTTGGCCTGGATGAATGAGTGCTCACTAATATGTGGGTTTAACAGCTTAATTCTTCTGGTAATGATGAGATGGTTAAGAGTAAACGAAAGAGTACTGCCCTGGTTAGGTTATGGGAAATTCACATGCGATAGATTGCCCTCAGTGAATAGTTAATTATAAACCTTGTGCTTTAGACTCTGAGAGATTAAATTCATCATAATTAATATATTTAATAATTATTTACATTGTAAATATGTAAGGTGACTGTTGGCGAGGAATGTGGGTGCGGAAGGGAAGGGAACAATTAAGGTCCCAACTTTGTTGATGGCTTAGTCTAAAGCTTCTGGAATGTTCCTTTGGAATCTTTTTATCATGTTTGGACTGAGAAAGCTCTCCCCAGTTCTTGGATGTCGGTTGAGGGATGCACTTCCAGACAATAGGTGACTCAGATAACCATATGTAATCATCATGACTTGTAATAAATACTCTTAATCAATTGAGTTATTGATATATTACTTTAGTTTAGTTAATTAACCCTGAAAAGAATCTCAAGCTAATATACAAATTTATTAATAGAAATCTTTGACAGTTATGGTTTGACAGGGAAAAGTTTTAAGGTAACAACTCAATGATCACTATTGTGGGTCACTGTCTAGTGAACTACTTATAAGAAAACACTTATTCAAATAAAAGAGAAATAAATAAATAATTTTTTTATGATATATCAGAATGTAGACACACCTATACAGCAAAAATTGACAAAGGAAGTCACCTGTCTGTGTCAAAGTTCAACAATTTCTTAGGTGATACTCCACTACTTGTTACCACATGTTTAATTTAGTTTAGTTTTTACCTCATTATTGAAATTATGGAAGTGTTCCAATATTTTCTCATGGTTTATTTGATAACTAATTTTTTATTATCCAAGATGTGTCCTGTCACATGAATATATGAGATTGAGTGCATAACACAACTTATACAAACTGTCAACATTATATCAACTGACGGTTTTATGATAGCTCTGCCGCTGCCACAAGCCACCAGACTAAAATTATTGAGTGAAAATTGAGCGTGTGCTGGAATGAACTTGGGGTATCGCGCTGAAACAGGAGTCTTGACTTTTAACTTATAACATACTCTTGTCTAATCAATTTACCATGATCGATGTAAACCTCTAAATAATTGTATCTTCTTGCAGACTTACACTGCTGCGATAAGGCTGGTAATGAAGATTGTAAAGACACTTGTAAGAGGATCCTTAGGACCAAGACTTCAGATCAGGAAATCGTGGATAGTCTTCAAGAAGAGGGTTGTGGACCTCCATTACCTCATGTAAGTTTATCAGAAGGAGCCTCGTTAATGTATCCATAATATCAAAACATAGTGTCAGAATAGTATTGGCAGACATTGGAAAAATAGCTGCAGGTCTCCACAGTGTTTTCCCTGATTCTCAGGCTCATTTCTAGGGTTTATATTTATAAAAATACCATGACATGTCTGTCATTGAATTTCACAGGAACTGCACTATACTATGTATATAAAATATGTATTGAGTGTTGTCAACACAATTTCACAAAATTGTATAAAACGGGGAAATAATTATCGGCTTCTGGTTCTTGCTCTGGTTCTCCTAACAAACATTTTAAGGTTCCTGTTGGATAAAAATAAAAGTTCCTGTTCTTTTTGATGCTTAATCAGGTTCCAATTCTCGTTCTGATACTTTAACTTTTTTTTACTCTAATAGCTATAATATTGTTTTAAAACTAATAAATAGAAAGATATATTAAAAATAGTTTACAAAATAATAAAAGGGATTTTCTACTGTAAGGCACATCATAATTCATAAACTAAATAATTGCACAGTTTGTTTAACTTTTGTCATTTTAGCAGGAGATTGTTTCATATATTTTCATTTCCCACATTTCAAAAGGATTGTAAAAATATTTATAATCTTTGAAAAAAGTTTAATCTCAGTCTCAAATTAATTGGTAGGCTTGCCTATTATATATATCCATATATATATATTTGTATAATTTGTCTTAGAAACCCTCCAAATGTGAAACGATATTAATGTCTATCATATTTAAAATAAATTCCACTCTGTATAAAATTCATTTCACCCCATCCATCAAATTAGGTAGCTTATTTAAACAATTAGTTACTATTCAAATAAAAAATCGCTTCTGTAA
This sequence comes from Timema bartmani, assembly GCA_902151455.1. Taxonomy (NCBI): domain Eukaryota; kingdom Metazoa; phylum Arthropoda; class Insecta; order Phasmatodea; family Timematidae; genus Timema; species Timema bartmani. The sequence goes on along the minus strand of CABFWB010002090.1, from coordinate 35,574 downwards.
TGCACACAATGTAGTCATTCTCTGAACTACTAATTTGATATTTGAAGGTACAGGAGGAAAAGATTTACATTTCATGACCCACCAGCCAATTTGTATCCTCTCTGTAAACTGGTCAACCAACAACCATACAAATAGGAAAACACTTACACTGCTCATTAGACATCTGCGAAGCAGGTTTTTTGAGTTCGAATCGAAGTTAATATCATTCGTGAATTTCATCTTCTAATAATTATTATCGAATCAAATCATATCCTAGTTAAACATTGCTAAAACTATGATGTTGAATAAAAAGAGTTACACATTATAGAAAGAACAAATTGGTTTTGAACCCTAGTTTAATAAGTCATCATGTATAAAGATAAGTTCTTCAACATGTTCATGTGTAACAATTGTTCACCTTGTTAAAGTTAAGTAGTGGTGATTATAAACTATTTCATTATATACCTCAAAGTTAGTACATTTGTTATATATTATCCAAGGGTGCGATTGTAAGCTACACAAAGGTTTTATTTAAATGCTGTTTTTGGAGAAATAGTGTTTTTTTCCCCATGGTATGATAAGTTTTTACTTAACCTCACAAGAATTGTTATTAAAATATCTAAACATATTTTAGACACATTGTGAGATTTGTAATGGCCTAAAACCTTATCAATTTTTTTTCTAGTTTGGTTTGATTCGAGTTAATGAATCTAATAATAATATAAAATTTGGACCAATATTGATATTATTGAAGCTTCGCAGACCCCTAAAGCTTATTATACAACTGTGGTAGTTCTCATTTCTCAGTATTCCTCCCTCTTAGACTTGTTTGCTGTACTCAAAACTAAATGCAAATTCCTAAGCGCTTATTCTAAATAGTAAAATCAGAAAGCCTTATGCAATGTGACAATAATCATTCTTAATTACTGCTTACCGATAAGTGCACATTGACTCATTTATAATCACCTTGATAAATAAATACTATCCTAACCTCACAAATACTTGAAAAAAATTGATATTTTATTATAAAATTAAGTTAAAGAAAGAAGGGCATAAAATGCAATTATAAAAAAAGAATTATAAAAATTTAGAGCCTTTAATAACTGATAGGAACCTTTATGAACCTAAACCTATAGATTCCAATCTCAGTTTTGATTTTCAAGCAATTTATTTTTAGGTTGAGGTTCCTTTAAAATAGCTTTTAATTTCGGTTTTTGGTTCTGGTATAAAATACAGTGGACTAATTTTTAGGTCAGCTATAGGATAAAAAATAAATATAATAGAAAATGCTGCTTAGTGCGGCGTTTTTAATGATTAAGTGCATGATGCAAATATTTTTAGTGAGCAGTTAGACCTATTAACATGCGCGCGCACACACACACATGCACATGCACACACGTGTTTGATTTTCAAGCAATTTATTTTTAGGTTGAGGTTCCTTTAAAATAACTGTTAATTTCGGTTTTTGGTTCTGGTATAAAATACAGTTGGCTAATTTTTAGGTCAGCTATAGGATAAAAAATAAATATAATAGAAAATGCTGCTTAGTGCGGTGTTTTTAATGATTAAGTGCATGATGCAAATATTTTTAGTGAGCAGTTAGACCTATTAACATGTGCGCGCACACACACACATGTACATGCACACACATGCATGCACAGATGCGCGCGCACACACACACACACATACACACACACACACACACAATTTAAAAAAAATGTATATATACGTGGGAAAAACCCATCTCCAATGTACCTAGTGAGTGAGCAAACCCCACCTTCCTATGTCAAAGCACAGCAGACTCAGACCTGCAATGTGTGTCAATATTATTGTAGAACCCATTTTATTTGTTCCAGGACAAGTTATGGCAATGTTTCCTACGGAGTTACGATACTGCCCCCTCTACGTTCGAGTTGTCCCGCATTGACCGCATGGGCATGGACTCTGCCAAACTACACTGCTGTAGCAAGGCTGTCGGCTCCAGCTGCCGCAGGCTCTGTGTCAAGACCTTCTCCAATGAGTGGACCCGCTCCTGGGATGATTTTGACAGGGAGTGCTTGTCACAGCTGTCTGAGGACACTCTTTATCACTGCATTGATGAAGGTTGGAACAGCTTGGGGCTATATTGTTAGTGATGGTGGGGTAGCAAATATTGGAAATAAAATAACTGAGCGCTTTACCAAGAGTCTTAACTGCTTGGTTAGGAGACTTTGAGAAGAGCACATGTGAGCTGGTTCACGAGAACTGAAGCTACTGGTAAGGTAATGAGTCTTATATAGGCTCTTACACAAGTAAGCGTGAGCTTAAGCTCAGTTGGAAAATAACTGTATTTTAAGTTGCATGTGATGAAGAAAAATAAAGCAGTATTTGATGCATAACAATTTATTAAAGAAATAACTGGCCTCGTGGTATAGTGGTCAGAGCCCCTGGCTACTGATTTAGAAGTCACAGGTTCAATTCCCTGCTGGTACTGGGGGATTTTTCTCAAATAATTCACATGGTTATCAGGGTTTGATTAATTAGTCTCACTACCATCGTCCTCTTATCTCATCAAGACATGGAAAGAGCCTCCATGAAAAGAATGTATGATTGTACATTTGGGCATTCTCTGGGCAACAGTACACTAGTTAGTACTGGCTTATCTTACCCCAACCTGAGCTACAGATTGATGTAGCCCAGGCACACCGTTATCACTATTATTATTATTATTATTATTATTATTATTATTTCTATCAAAGTAAATAGACTACGGCCATCATTGTAGGTCAAGCTGTAATGATTATAGAAATCAAACAATAACGAAATTTAAAGCTGGTTGAAAATTTGTCGCATATTCTCATGTCTTTGTGTCTTTTATCGAGCAAATGGTTAACACCGCTATACATCTCATCAAATTATGATGCTGATTGCTAACATACATCATCATCATCATCATCATCATATTCATCAACTGTTTCCAGCCTGCAGCCGGGTCAATTTTGTAAAATCCCTTCATCTTCCTCTAGAGAAGTCCTCCATCACAAGAAGCACTGAACTGCGTGTACATGGCAGTGGGGCTTCCCCCTCCCTAAGCTACTCCCGAGCATCAAACTATTAGGCCTTTTTGAAAGAGAACTGGGCACTAGACGTTGCCCATTCCTGATTACTGAAATTGTGAGCAAACTACTGGCGACAGAAGATGATTGTACTGTCCAAGACCTCAACCAAGACCATTGGGACAACTATTTGCCGTAAAAAGATCAGCTCTAATCACTGATTCAGGAATCTGAGGAAGCGGCTGAACACACGGAAGAAATGAGTGCACCGGTAGACAATCTGGCTGCCCTTATTGAAGAACTTGGGATTAATATAGTAGATGAAGACAACATATCTGCACCGGTGGAAGAACCTGAACCTGAATTAGCAGTACTTAGAACATGTGGAAGTGATGAGAGATTTGGCGGCCCCAACATACAATCGGGGATGAGGACGCAGGCCCTCCAGATGCTTCAACAGCGCCGGTGTTACGGATACCACCCAGTGAGATCGAATTCGACCTTGAGGCGTTGGCAGTGATGCGTGTGCATGTCTGTGTATATGAGAGCATTGCAGTTCCTGTACTTAAACCAGTTAATTTTTGTGGACAGAGGCTGTTCGCCTCCCTAGTACAAGGCATTGTTCTTCCACGACCGATGGACACCCCATGCTTATTTCAACGCACTCCATATCTAAGTCTACAGGATGGCTTCATATTATCCATTACTTTAGTACTTAGACTGAATATTTTATTACACCTTGCTTTAGCCTCAAGATGGCAGGAGTGGTACTGAGTGAAATTCTGGTTTACCCATGGCTGTATAAGATAAACAGCGATCAGGATTCTACCAAATTCTCGCTTCCAAGGATTCCAAGAGGTTCCTGGGAGTGTATTACATAGGCAAAAAGTTTGCGTTCACCAGGATCCCGATGGGCCATGACCTGTCACCAGCAACATTACAGAGGATCACTACGGAGGCGTTTAGGGCACTGACACAAGCGGTGCCACAGATCCAAGGAATCATCTATTTGAATGACTTGCTTTTTCATAGCAGGGAACCTCATATCCTGGAGGAAGTTCCGGGCCTACTAGAAAAGATGAGTTTTACTTTAAACTAGAGGAAGTCCTACAGGGAGCTGACCCAGCAAATTATATACTTGGAACTATGGATAGACACAATGATACAGACGTTGTCACTCACGCCTGCTACAGTTAGTCGGGCAAGGACCATGCAGCGAGAGCCAACTTCAAGGACCTGCATAGAATTGGGGACTACATATCCTGGCTGGGTTACAACCTATCTTGGCCAGGATATGTAACTATTAGAGTATACAGAGGCTTACTGAACCTGACACTTTGACTGTTAAGGAAAAACAACTGTACCAGGCACAGATGGACCAAGACGAACCTAGAACTGGTTCATATGTTTGCAGATGCGATGCTATGGACGGTGACTGCTTATTCACCAGAACTCAGGAGAGTGATAGTTAAGAATTTTTCTGAAGCTCTAGAAATAAACACCACAGAAATGTTAGCAGGTATAATGGGTGTACGCTGGACGCACCGAGAGCTACAGCCCCCTGTGATAATTATTGTCGAAGTAGACAACAGCAAGATGCTTCATGGGTTACTGTCAGGACAAGGACTGGTGTTCAATAACACTGCGCTCTATAGGCTGCACCTATGGGTAATGGAAATTGTAAGAGACTGCCAGCTGGACATATTTTGGGTGCTGTCTAGCAAATCCGGAGGACATAGCCTCAAGAGCGGAGCTTCAAACGGCCCTCAAAATGAACCGAGACGACTTTGGAATAGTGAGACAATTCATATTCCCGGATGTTTGAGTGTATGTAAATAAAATGTATCTACTCAAATGATAATAAAGGGCTAGTTAGCCAGTATTCCTCTTCCGATTCCGGCTGTCCTTCCGGACCTGCCCTCCATTGCATAATCGTATGTATTAATGTATTAGCGCAGGCCGGGGGAGGCTCGGGACTCACTCGGGATCGGGAGAAGAGACCTCCTTTAATGGCTTCTATTCTTATTCTCCCACTTGCAAACTTTCTGTTGTATAGATATATGGAAATATTTAAAACAACAACTTTGAATCATCTTCTCGAAGCTCATGAAATAAATATTTTTTCTTCAGTGTGGAACTAGTTAAAAGATGAACTCAAAATTTCCTATATATTTAAAAAAAATTATAATCTTAAATGCAACAAATAAAATGATAACCTCTTCTGGTTCAAGCATTGTAGAATACTAACAAACAGCTGTATTACAAGCTCAAGCAAGCTAAATTACTGATCAAGTGAGTCACAATGCAGCTCAAGGTGTTGGCTCTCGTTTACTGACTCACGTGTGCTCGTCTGAAAGAGGCCTCAGTAAATCTAATTCTGAGCTAATACCCCCCACCCCCCATTTTTCATATGGGATGACTACTCATTCAAGAAACATTTGAGGTAATCCCAACGAAGGGCAGGAAACAACAAGAATGATGCTGGTGTTACTGTAACTCTTCACTCTGTTGTTTATCAGGCCTCAGCCATGGTCAAGATCATTGAAGCACTGTACGTTTCAGAATATGATCAGCCAACTATGAGACTCTTTGGTTTAAATTCATGTGTGGTCAACATTTATTTGCATGTTGCAAAGTTAGGTGGGGAAAAAGTATATCTGACCATAGTAGGCTCAGGCTTGCGCTGAGCAGCTGTTAATATAATTATTGATTACTAAACATGCTCCACAGTGGAGGAGCCTTGTGAGCTCGGTTGTGATGGTCTCAGCTACTGCACCAACTTCAACAATCGGCCGACAGAACTATTCCGCAGTTGCACCAGACAGGCTGATGATGCTGCCAGGTTTGACACAGCCCTGTGGCAGCAAGAGGGATATCTGGGTCTCCCAGGACTCAACCTGCCTGTAAGGAACATCTCTAAGTGCTCCCCCAATGTGTGGAAGGCTGTGGCCTGTGCGCTCCAGATCAAACCTTGCCACAGGCACTCACACGCCAACAGAATATGCAGGTATGGATGGCACTCATACACCAACAACATATGCAGGTTTAACACTCACACACCAACAACATATGCAGGTATGGCACTCACACACCAACAACATATGCAGGTATGGCACTCATACACCAACAACATATGCAGGTATGGCACTTGCACGCCAACAACATATGCAGGTATGGCACTCACACACTAACAGGTGTATGGTACTCACACCAACATAATATGCAGATATGGCATAGCAAAATGTACGGGTATAGCACTCACACGTCAATGGAATATGCAGGTATCGCACTCGCACAGCGGAATTTGCGGGTATGGCACTGTAGATGTTATGATGCAACTAGCCTAAGTATATTGTAAATACTTTCAGTTGACATTAGATTTCTAATAAAGCTGGTTGTGCCTGGAAAGATATTTAAAAAAACATTAGTAACATTAGCAACATTAGCTATTTTAACAAGAAATTGGTGTACACTCCGTTATTTTACCACAGGGAGGATTGCCTGGACCTTCTCAGCGAGTGTTTGGATTGGACACGCATGTCAGGGGGACACACAGCAGTCTCGCTATGTCTACGCTTATCTCCCGACCATCCAGACACACCCTGTATATCCTTGAAGCAGTTTTTACAACCCAGTGACAGCCCATACTTCCCACCACATAAGGGAGTCACCTCACCTTGTAAGGGGGCCCCTTGCAACAGCTCCGAGGTGTGTCTCATCAACAGGAGGTGTTCTCCTGGGAGCTCTTGTCTTCCATACACTTGTGTGCCAGGTACAGTTTCTTTGAGTTATATAGAGCAGGATTTCTCAAACGGTGAAGCAAAAGGGAATTTATGGGGAGGTGGCGGGTCGAAAGCAAACCAATATTATTAAAATTAAGAGTTTGTTTGTCTATCATGAAACATGTGCGATATATACCTCATGTAGAGGTCTTAAATTAAAAAAAATAATAGCCCTTGTGCACAAACATGTGCATTCTGAAGCTAGAATTTTAAAATTTTGATTAGATTTAATTAATTAAAAATCAAGTCAGAATAAAAAAGGCCATGGCCAACACAGGACTTAAGATGGGGCTATAGGGAACGTGATATAAGGTAAATGTTTTTGAAGTTTTTAGATCAAAACTTTTTTAATCAAAATAAATAAAATATTGCTTCAGTACAAACATAAGAGTTTAATTTTATTCACATGGTGCTATCAACAGTTCTTGAATATTTGTCGAGTGTGTTCTAGAATTTAATAACAACTTTTCTGTTCATTTAAAATGTTTGTTATCTAATGACACTATGCTCATGGCATATTCAAGAACTTTTGGTTTCACCATGCAAAGAAAATTAAACTCTATGATTGTACTGAAGCACTATTTGATTTATTTTGTCCAAAAAATATTTAGCTATAAAACTCCAAAAACACTGGCCTTTTCTCGCATTCTCCATACTCTCACCTTAAAGTCACTCTTTAAAGTTACCTTCCATGTACAATCATTATACTAATACATTTCCCCGGGTAACACTGAGTACTAACTACTTCAACTAGTCAACTAGTAATCAATGAAATATTGTGTGCTTGCTTTTTGTTTTAATTTTGACCTAAAAGTGTTTTTATTATTTTTTAAAATTTTTTTTCAAGAAGGTAAGGCTTGATAGCTACTTTTAATGCTCAAGTGAGGCTTGAGTGCAAAAAGTTTGAAAACCCTTGATGTAGAGGGATTGAAACATTTGTTAATTCAACATTAATTCAACATTATTTTTGGTGACCTGGTGGTCTAGGGGTAAGGTGTCAGACTTCTGTGCTGAGGGTCCGGGGTTCAATCCTCGGTCCCGGCACAGATTTATCTGAATACCAAACCCTTCCTTCACCTCTGACAAGATGTGTATTAATCACAACTTGTGAATGTGAGGAATGCCAGGCCTCCACCGTGGTTCGGATTCCCCGTTAGACTGTAGGTCCTCCATTTCATCTCACAATCACCCTACCATTGCACATTAGCGTAAGTGCGTATAACCCGAACGGGTAGTAAGACGCGGTGCTAATAATAATAATAATAATAACATTATTTTGTTTAGCACTGTGTCTTGCTACATGTTTGAAAGTTGAATTTAGAGGAAATGTACCCTCATTTGTGTGGAGGGAGCGTGTAAAACCATTTAGGGAAAACAACCTCCAGCACACCTGACGGAGATCCCCTGATCTCCCTGTCTTTGGCAGTCTAGTATATTACTAGAGAAGCACCTTAGACCATGCGGTCACTGAAGCGGGTAGTTCAACAAACTACTTTAAATATTCAACTACTAGCACCGGTGGTCACATGGAAGTAGGTGCCAGTTCCACAGTAGATAGGATTGCCACTGACAGATAGGTTTTCACATTCTCTCTACATGTTAATGTGGGTGCATTTACTCTTTTAAGCTACACTCTCTATCTCTATCGCTTATCGTTTAGACTAAGTCATTAGTAACCTTACTGTTAAACATTGCATCTAAATAACTTTTTTATTATCTATTAAATCAAAGCTGATGGAAACATAGCTTCATGATTTTTGCTTTAGTTGCATATATGTGCTGTTTACTAGGGTGGGTGCAAGCCTCACTTTGACATCTTTATTAGAATATTTTATTAACTTCCTTTTTTACTCTATTTTATTTGTAAGCCCTTAAATCCTATTTTATTGGGTAAGTACTTACCTCACAGTTTAACTCAACTGGGTAACAGATTTTATTTATATTTATAGTTAATTAAATTTCTAGGGGCCGTAGTCTCCTTGGTAATTTCTCCACCAATGATAGAATGTTCTAACACCTACTTCAACATAAAAACATAATTAGGGTTGTAACTTTTTAAGTTTTAGGAATTTTATGACTCTACTAAGCTACTAGTCTAGATATAGAGAAGGGATATGAAAATATATGACTAATAATACTTTGGGGAGAGGGGGCAAGTGGAGTGTTGATAACTAGGGTAGTTCAGTAATTAGATTATTGCTGTATGAGTCAAGTCAATGGCTTTGTGTTTTAGAGTTTATGATGTTATAGTATTAATGAGATATCATTTTTATTTATAGCCCCGTGATCGAGCGCCAATTAAATTGATACAGTTTATTTGAGATATAATTGCTCCACGTTGGGTGCCAATTTATAACGTTTCGGTTTATTGTGTGATATAATTGGTATTTATAGCCCCGTGATTGAGCACCAATTATTACGTTACTGTTTGTTTGAATATAATTGCCCCACGTTGGGCGCCAATTATGATGTTACGGTATTAATGAGATATAATTGGTATTTATAGCCCCGTGATTGAGCGCCAATTATTACAATATTTTACTTGAATAAATACAACTGTTAATGTCGCACACAATTTGTTGGAGTGATTTTATCTTCAGTACAAATATATTATGTAAAACTGTTAATATTGCACACGATTTATTTAGATCATGGAACTGGTTTATTACAACGTTATGTAGATTTATGTTATCGGCACTGTAGATTTATGTGATTACTCTCTGTTTGTGTCGCCAGCACTGTGTAGAGTTATGTGACTACTCTCTGTTTATGTCTCCGGCACTCAGTGTGTTCATACGCACAAACAACTTATATATGACCTACCCCTTACCCCTTGGACCTCTCGTGACCAGTGTCAAAACCAACAAATCAAAAGCGTCCCTGTGACAGGTGTCTTGAAGGCTAGCTTCCTATTGGTTATAGGGAGCTGGCGTTTCTTGCTTGTTTGGTAAATACTACGGAGTTAAATTTTGAAATAAAAAATAAGTTTTAATGGTGCAATCCTTCTACATTATTTATGAAAAGCGCGTGATTCTTCATGGATGAAGTCTTAAAAAGATAATTTACATACAATTTATTGAAGAAAAATACCTCCATCCATGACTTTTTAAATATATGAGAGCGGTTCAAATCAATATCGTTACAAGTTGGTTTTCTTGTCATATAGTGTTACTTTTACAATATGTGCCATTTTTCATTTGTTAATATGCTTTATCAGTAATAAGACACTGTGTTGACAGGCTGCAAGCTAGGTGAGGTGTCCCAATACATTGTACCTGAAGGGTCCTATGTTCGCATCCCGGCCATGACCTCCGGAATGAAAAGCTGTCTGAAGATCTGCCAGTGCTCAGCCAATGGTGTAATAGAACAATGCCAGCCTATGCCTTGCTACCCCCTCAATTCCTGCTTGATCGGCAGTCGCAAGATAGGTAGGTACTGGGCGAAAGTCAGAAGCTTTGCTAGTTCAAGGAGGAATGTAGAAAAGTTAATGAATAATTTAGGTTGAAGAGAAAGTGGGAAAAAGTTGGGAGATTAGCTAGTTTAGAGAGTTAAGCTTGATTCACATACTTGGATGCCGCTATTAGAGGTCATAGCTTGAAATTATTTGGGAAATTATAATTCTAGAATTTACCTATTTGGAGTTTTCTTTCCTCAGATTTTTTAAATGTTGATGCCCATATAATATATTCAAAATGGTCTTCACCTAATATAGTTTTTAATTTGATGCCTTTAGAAGCTATTTTAAGTTTGTTTTTAATTGTATCATACTAAAAAATATAAGAGGGAGTTAAATAAATCTGAAAAGGGGAAGGGGGGTTAGGGGAATCTTTTCCAGGCGGAAAAATTATTTTTATGGGGCATTACCCCCCCTCCCCCAATCACTTATACCTTTGCCACCACTTAAGAAGTGTTTAGTGTAAATTTTCACACTTTGAAGGAGAAGACACTATGTAAGTTTCTAAAGGCATATCCTATAGACATCCATCGCCTGGCAGTCAAAAGGCCACACCTTCCTTAAAATCACAAAATAGCATCTTATAAATGATTACTATGTGAAGCTGAGGTGTCAGTTGCTTCGAAGATACAGCTTTGTTATGAAGGATGGTCTGGCCTCATTCTTCAGCCTGCCTGCCTGCCATTCAACATGGCGGAATATTTACCTGTGTTGTTGCGTGAATTGACAAATTAGTTGAATATCTAATAAATAGAAGAGGAATAATCAACTCGTCTTACAAATATACATCCAATATTCTATTACTATACGCAGGGATAAGGAATTTAAACTTGGTACCATTTTTCGAAACAAACTGTGTGCGGATTGATGTATCTTCTCGTTCAGCACCTAAAAATATTGAATAATCATTGCTCAAGCTATCACTTGCTATCGTAGCTCAGTTGCTATGATGGGATTCTAGTAATATAAAGATCATGGTTTCAAACCTAACAATAGCGAACTTTTTTTTCTATTGAATACATTAATGTTTCAAATAAAATATGGAATTAATATAAGGTTTTATTTTTGTTTTTAAATCTTCATCATAAAACATTCTTGTTAGCTGATCTTGTTTATACTTACCCCAAATGTTTATTTAAACTAACTAACAAACTAAATTAAATGCTGTTAAAATATGTCGTATGTAGGTTATTGTTTAAACAAAACATTAATGGATTTCAAAACATAAAACTAAGCTTTTTTAAAAAAGGACAAAGCAAGCAAATTTTTACTAGAATAATAACCTCTATATATATATTTTTTTAAATTTTGAGAAATAAAAAATAAAATTATATTGATAATATAATTGACTAGTATTTGTTGGGTGCTATGAAGTTATTATTCCTAAAATGTTTTCCACTCACCCTCCATGCAAGTGTGAGTGTATGTAATCTAAAAGCAACCTTACTCTTCTCTAACACATTGGCTTAATTAGTACATCGGCGTAAAACCCACACGGGCTCGACTCACTTAGGTGTAGCAATCAAACACTTTGGCCCAACCTTTGCTAATCTGATCTGTAAGCAGAGTCATTAATTTGATATTGATAATACAGGGATATCTAAATCATTATGGACTATTGGCAATTTTAACAAGAAATAAACTTTTAACACTAGATAAATGTCTTGAAACTATTTTGCTATCAATTGTAAAGCTGGATAATGAAAGGGGAGTCGAGGCACTAGTGAACATGCCTTGACCACCACGCTTTTAAAATTAATAAAATCAACACTGGTCCATATTTATTTTTGACAATTATTATTTAACAAAATAAATTCATCACAAATATCATTTTTACTTTCTCGCACCCCACGGTTGCCATAGCACGCCAAGTCAAATAGATGGAAATAACGTAAGCTTTAGAGAGGAAGAGGAGGGGGGAACACAAATGCTAAGATGAGGATGTTGCTAAACACATATAAAGCGGGGTTTTCACATGCAATGATTATTGGCGCCACTTGACTGGCACCAGTTTAGTGGCATATGGAAACATGTAAATTCAACTGGTGCCGTCTGACTGGCGCCAGTAAAGTAAGGAGCAGTTGAACTTTTTGGCGCCAGTATCTTGTTTGTTTGTAAACAGTGTTTAAATTGCTAATATTTTTTTTTACGAACGATGGCGACACTAGAAAATAAATGATCAACAAAATATATAATAATGTTCCTCGAGGCATATGAACAGTATCCATGCTTGTGTAACCACAACCTTTCTTCATTTATAAAGACAGAAATAAAAGAGACGAGGCATTGAGAAAAATAGTCGAGGTTATGTCCGATGCAGTCACAGAATTTAGTCTAAGCGCTGCAAAGGCCAAAATACGTATTATTCAAAATCCATTTACGAACCCATAATCTATGCTTTCGCTTCTTTCTTTTTAATTTTTTCTGGAGTTCTAAAGACATGATTTGCGCTACGACATCAATACTTGCATTAACTATGGCAGTTGACGCCATGTTGAATACTGCGCCAGTAGAAAACTGATTGATGAATGTGGAAACACAAACTGGCGCCATTAATATTGGTGGCACTAAACTGGCATACGCCTGGCGCCAATAATCATTGCATGTGGAAACCTAGCTTTAGAGTGTGCATTTTAAAGATTATTTCCATGTCTTTTTTTTTGTTCTTGTGATATTAGAAATCCTTCATTTCTTAATATCCTTCGATGCTATTCGTAAATTTACAATAATGAAGTAGGGCGGATAAGAAATACAGTAATTTGGAGAAAGTGTTCCCACATTTGCGTGGAGGGAATGAGCAATCATGAGGAAAACACCTCAGTTCATGAAGACTGGATTCAACCAAAATTTGTAGCACAGGTCCCTAATAAAATAAATATTAAAAACATAATTTTAAGTATGTTAATTGCAGAAGTTTTGATGAAGGACTTTGAATGTATAATGTTGTAGAGTGGGTACATTATTATATAGTGTGTTAAGTTTTACAAGGTAGTCCTTCCACTTAAGGAAACAGTTATCTTTCTAGCTGGTTTTCAACATGCCTAGAAACATTGTTAGGGGGAGTTATATTCTTCTGTTATTTTCCAAGCTTCTTTTATCTCAGAATTTAATGTTGCATGGGTCTTCTTGTTTTCTACAATGTTTTTGTGTCTATGAACAAGGTCAAGAAGCACAGCCTTTGATTTAAGTACCTATATGGTACAAACCTCTTGGTGGACATTTTTAACAGATAAGATTGAAGTTGCGCCAAAACTTGTAATAAATGTCAATCTTAGGCAAAACATGCTCTAAAACTCTCTGAAATAATTAAAAAAATATGCTCATTGCTAGTACAAGACTATTATACCCTGATTTTGTTTGGAGGAACAGTAGAGAAAATTCAAACATATTTATTCGCGGCCAACATTGACAACATTTATTTATATTACTTATGTTATTTTATAGGTATTAATAATATTTATCAAAAGTGACAGCTGCAGATAACATGAATTTATGTATGAATATATTAAAATGGTTTTGGTAACTTTGGTAACTAACTTCTACTGTTCTTCCTACCAAAATCACACTATAGCTAACTAGTCTAACAGTCCCCTAGGTAGGGACTATATGAAGGCTTGGCAAGCGGATCCCAGGCAGGCTGCCAGAGGTAAAGCACCTAGCAGTCTACTTGGGTAAAATAGCGCTGCGACAACAGGATCAACAGTAAATATTATACAAATCGATAGCACTTAAAGTACTTAATCCCGGCCATTAATTAAAATAAAAATAATCTCCAAGAACTTCTATAATAATTTAGTATTTGTAATTTTTCTTTGTCTGTGGCAGTTGAGAAGCTATGTCCCCCAAACCCTTCTGAAATTTTGGCCTAGCTATGGCCTTGACTATCTGGGTTAATAATGTTTTAGTTGAAGGAGTAAGGAGCGATGGAATTAGTTTGAAGGAAGTGTACCTGCATTGGCTTGGGTAGAGGATGGGTAAATAACATTATTAAATCAATTAACATGTGGGAAACCACCACATGAACCTTGACATTCTTTTATAAATGGTGAATAAGTTACTTATAAGTCTTTCATTCAACCAACAGTGCTGGTGAAATGTATCTAATAAACAAGGAATCTAAAATACAATCTAGGGTAAACACCTAGGTAATATAGACAACTGATTTCTCTTTAAACTCCCTCGAGACCTTCATAGTGGCAAGTAAACCAAAACAACGACACTTCTATTGGAAGCTGTCGCAATAGGTGGGTGATTTGACATAACATGCAGCTTGTATCTGGGCGATGGGAACCTTTATTGACCTTTAAATGTAGGTTTCTTGCCGATAGGTAAATATTATCTATAAAGGGTTGGCCAAGATTGAGATCCTTATGTGTGCCTTCTGATGACAATCAACCATCTACTAGGTTTTTGGTTTGGATCCTTGCAAGATTCCCTTAGACAATGACTGCAAGGCATGGAAGATATAGAGTGTACTATAAATGTGGTTCCAGGAGCTAAAAACCATAATCTTGTGCAAGCTCTGTGTAAAACTATATAATTATTGATTTATCATCTCCCGCAGAGCATGGCACAACCTTCCACATCGACTGCAAGTTGGGAAGCTGCTATGCGGGTGAACTGTCCTATAGCAAAAAGCAATGTGAGATGTCCTCGTTAGGGGGCCATGATGATGCCTACACCAGCCTTCCATGCAACTGCAGACCACATTATGTGCCCGTGTGCGGCCGCAATGGGAACACCTACCCCAGCGCCTGTCTTGCTAGGTGAGGACTTCCAACCCAAACACTCAAGATACTAGGGCATTACAGATTTAAGCATTTTTTTATGTATGAAGCAACCTGAATAGGTCATCTCAGCAAAAGTATTTAAACATTAACAATTGTAGACTTATTATTTATAATATACTATTTGATTATTGTTAGTGTTTAGGATTATAACTAGAGTTGGGTCGAATCTACTATTTTACAAATCTGAATCTCAAATCCGAATCTCCAATTTACATTTGAATTTTGATTCATCATTTCGTAGTCAGCAAGGGGGCCCAGACATTTTTCAAATCCTAATTTGAAGGGATGCTGTTGTCTGGTACTCAGGAATACTCATTACTTTGTAACTCTAGTGAAGTTTGATATTAAATTAGAAATAGTTATTTCAGATTGTCGTCACTTATATAGAGAATTCTTAAAACAAACTGGTAGTAATGGGTACTAAATTGGTTCTTAACCATGAAAAATATACAACTGTTTAATACTGTGTATGATATGAAGTTAAGTCTAGAGAAAGGTTTTTGCTGTGTTCAACAACACACCTAGGGCAAACATACAATTAAATATGTAAATTTAAATGACTGAAGCTGGGAGCTGTGGACAGTAATGAAATGGCTTGTACTGGTTATGGTTCTGGCATTGGTATGTCTCCCGCAACAGAAAATTACACTTTGGAAATTTACACTGTAAAAATGTAGCAATATAAACTGAATTAATATGGGCTCTGCTCGCTATTCATTTTTAGCAATGTTCCCAAAATCATTCCTTTGGTTTTTCTTTTATCTGCTACTAAATTTAGCTATTTTATAGGGGTGTGTGAAGGGTGATTTTTTTATTATGTTTCTTTTTGAACTGAATAGGGAAAATTTTGAATCAAAAACAAATAATTTAAAATTTGAATAGTTGATTAAATCTAGGTTTAACTGATTAACTTTCATTGAAAAAAAATATTGTGTAAGACACAATAGCAAAATTATAAATAAAATATATTTTTTTTAGGTTTTATTTATAAAAATATTTATTAACTGAGGTTCAAAAATTTTGAGATGAAACTTTTAAAAAATATTTTAAATTTATACAACGTTTTGGAAATAGTCTGGTAAAAATAACAAAGAATAAAAAAACAAAAAAATACAATTTTATAAAAATAATATTTTTTCATTGATATTAGCCTAAAGACAATTTACAACTAAAATGGTGAAGGACTCCAAATTATAATATAATAAATATAAATAGACTTGTAAAATCAGCATGTTGATTTAGTCAAGTAATCATTCATTTCCCTTTAAATTAAAATAAGACAAATTGGATTGAAAATAGTAGCAAAGCAATAACTTTTAAAACAATTACAATTAGTTAATTAGCAAGATTATGCCATGCAGATGATATAAACAAAATAAATATCAAGATTGTGGTAAAATATGACTAGGAAACTGGAGACCATGGAAAATAAGTTTTTGAGGAGAATGTTAGTTGTCTCGAGCAAAAACAAGATAAGGAATGAAGTTATCTGATACAGGGAATACATGAAATAGTAGAGAAGGAAAGACTGAGAAGGTATGGTCATGTAATGAGAATGTAAAAGGAGAGAATACCAAAGAGAATGATGGGGATTAACTATGTAGGAAAAATACCGTAAGAGAGACCAAGAAAGAGATGGGAGGAGCAGATAATAGGAAGGGTGCAAGTGAGAGGAGAAGACTGTAAGCTATTAAAGGAGAAAAAAATGGTGGAAGGATAAAGGAAAATGGAGGCATTTACTAAACCGACCCGGCCACAGGTTGGCAACAGAGATATGATGATGATAACTATTTAGATAAAAGTTCTTTAGATTTTTTTATAGGTCACAATACAGCAAACAATTTATAATCATTACTATCAATGCTTATTTGTCAATAACTAACTTAGTAATGTTGTTCGGTGAATGATCCAGTGATAATTAAAAAAGTTGCTAAATTAATTAATGACATTAAGACAAGGACAGACACACCATCCAGTCCCCGGCCGTTATTTATACACTGTGAAAGGGCAAACCCACATTTCACAGCCACAACAATGATACATTTTTCGGCCATGCCGGGAATCAAACCCAGGATCCTTAGCTCGACTGAGCTAGGATGTCAGACTAATAATGAAATTATAGAATTTAAAGTTAAATTTGATATTGGTACTTGTGATTTACTTGTTGTAAATAATATGTACAGAAGAGGTTGACATCTCTTGGAGAAACTGATTCTGAATTGATTATTATGATCTATAATTTATTCATACAAGATGTGGCCATCTAGAATATAAGCTAACATTGTCATGCAAACAAACTTAAACCTATCTAGAAAGCTCTTCATCAAACATTTCTCATCAACATGGCTGTCCTTGGGGACTGCGGAATTACATTAGTTAGAGCAATGCAATGCAATTAAAAAGTTCTTTATCAATTTTATCCTGAATAAATATTTCAATCTTACACCTAGGTCACAGAATAAAACAATTTGCGTCATGCTGAAATCCCTTAAGATTAAAGTTGAACACTGTTCTTTGATTTCTAGTTTTGCCTTATTATTAGAGTTCACTCGTCTTTTCCAGAAAGATGTACTATTGGTTCATTTTATTTTCAATGATTTAATTATGCTCCTGACAATGAACATGATGTTTTATTTACCTTTGAAAGATATTTTGGCTGTATCAAAATAGTCTACTTATGCATCGTCGCCTTGACTCGTGCCCTTGATAGCTGCATTGGCAATCACATGGCCAAGTGTAGATCTGTCTCAATAGTCGTGAATGATACCTATGCAGTCTTATTGAGGTCTTGGTCACCATGAATACGAAGGCTACAAGCCGTGCCCTGTTCTGGCGGTGTCGGTTGCGATGTTTGACTGGCAATTGTTTTAGTATTATCATTTCGTCTGCTAGAACACTGATTTACGTTTTCCACCATTTTAAATAAGGGTGTTGCCATCGAATAGTTTGATGCAGTCTTTGCTATGAACAGCGCGAGAAGTGTAAAATCATCAAGACTGCATCAAGTCTAAAACTCAAGGGTTCGACTAGGGAGCCTTGGACTATACGGTTACAGCCTTTGTTTTAACAGATATGTTAAAACAAAACTTAAACCATTATATACCAGCTTTAATAAATAGCTTCAAAGGAAATATACTTTCCACAAGACCTGTTTGCTTAAAGTCTGCAAAGAGAAAAATTATCTATGATCTTAAACATTCCTTTAGCAGGAAATTAACAAATAATATGTTTCTCAATAAGGAAAACCTCTTTTCGCTATATGAGGCATTTTCTCCCTTTTGTGTGCAATGTAAAGTGTGAACTGTGTTCTTCTTTTCATTGTAAAAGCCATATTGTGTTTGTTCCTTTTATATGTTTCTATCCAGCTTTCCTGTACCTTCATGCAAATAATATGTTTGTTATTTAAATAATCACCCAAGCTATACTTGTATTTATGGATGCTATAGAGTGCCAATTTGATCCCTAAAATCACTTATATCAACACCTAACACTGATGTGAGTTTTCTGTGCCTATTCTAGATCCAAACAACTCATGAGTGTATTGATGGGCTACTCATAACATTTATTTTGAATATGCTCTCATTTTATTATATTTTTTCTTATAGTCCTTTGAGATTTTCATCTTTCTATCGATTTTATTTTTGTTTGTCGACAACCTGGCACATTTCTCTAACACGTCAATTTAAAAATAATTTAGCAGTTTCAAATAGTGACTGATTTTGGACCTTGATGGCAATAAAATCTATTATTTATCATTGATAATAATTTTTATTACAGCTCTAGAAGAGCCTCATTATATTTCCGTTGATACTTAAAAATATTTGAGTTTGAGTTTTGATATAGACTTGTTTTAGTTGAAGCTAGGTTTTTTTTTTGTCATGGGTTTGATAAGTGATCACTGAATAAGGAAAAAAACTGTTTGTTTTAGGTGCGCTGACCTGAAGGACTCTGACTTTGAGTACCATCCATGTTCTGCCATCAACCCTTGTGAGAACAATCCCTGTGGGGAGGGCAAGACGTGCCATCTAGCCAGGAAGGTGTGCCTATCTCTACTCAAGAACATCCCCTGCAGACAATACGAGTGTGGTAGGTAATCACACCATGCCACATTTTGATGGGGGCAGTTATGCAAAACAACTTCGTATCTAACAGTTATTCTCTCTCTTTTTTTTTTTTAACAGTCTGTAAAGGGCCGCTTTTAACTAAGTGCTAAGTCCTATCAATCCAACGTTGGTTTGTTAAGTTTACTTTGGGAAACATGATACTAGCAGTAATAAAGCCCTATCATCGAAACTGAGAGTTTGGCATTAAAATTTCACATTTAAAATAGTGATGAATCCTTTGAGTCCTCAAATCATTAATAATATTCAAGATTCTAAAAAAATTCAGATTAAAGATGAAAAATATATATATACATTTAATAATTTTTCTAGCACCACATCTTTCTACCTGACTGGGCTATACGCTTCTACACTAATTACGCTAACGTGTTAGGTATAAGGAAGGTTTTAATTTAGAAGAAGTGTACTCATTGCCGTAACGTAGTCTTCTGGGGCCCCGTGATAGATCATGGAAGTATGGCCCCTTATAAGAAAATATTTCATATAGGGGTAGCACTCAGCACTCGGCAGTACCTTAAACATTAGTTTCCTAGACTGAGAAAAATATATCTTTAAATCTATGCTCTAGATTGTACGATCTAGATCGTTAATTAGTAAATTGTTGATTTTATGATGTAGATCATAAAACTGACAGTCTAGATCATAAGTTTTATGATCTGGATTGTTAAATATGTTTACGAGCTAGACTAGAGTGATCACAGATTGTCTAAATAATGATATAGATAGTTATTCTAATGACCTATTTTTCTCAGTGCATGAAATAATCATGGCATGGGTAGATACCTGCATGAATTATAATAAATTTGAGTACCTATTTTCTATTATAGTTATAGGAATATTGTAATGCAATAAACTCAAGAATAAAAAAATTTAATTTCCAGTTGGTATTCTAATAAATTCTTCAGGTGACTAAAATTTGAACCTTTTATTCCTTGTTTTTACCGATGCAAAATCATCTTCTAATTTCTATTTTTTGAGCTCTTTCATTTTAAATGAATAGCAAAGCCAAACCACTTAGTTGCTCCTGTCCCCATTGAGCTACGCAGATAGTTTTTGATCACCTTCGTTTTCGAGGATGATCGTTCTGCCTTGGCTATAGTCACTGGAACTGTTAAATACATGAAACATGCTGTGCATACATCAGGATATCTTGAAGATAGTGAAGCATTGTCGATTATTAACAAATCAGCCAATTGCTTAACATTCTTAATTTTTTCACTCTTGTCTCTAAACAATGTTCTAACGAAAAGCACTTGAGATGGAAATAATGGTGATAAATCTTTAGAAAACCTTTCGCAAAAAACTTCTGCTTTCTTTCAAATTTCTGTTTCTGTGAGCTTTGACAAAAATTGTGGTTCTAAGACTTTGTATCTCTTTACAATAGTCTTCGTGCCTTGGAAATGGATCTCTAGCTGTGTGATTGGATAAAATACAGTTGCATGAAAACGGCGCTCTGGATCACACAATATTTTGTCTTGAGACAATTCATCGAAGTAAGATTTAACTTTTCGAACTCTTTTATCAACAAATTGGCTTGAAATTCCCCATTTTATACTTATTTCAGAGGCTTCCATCAATAATTCTTCCAATCTACCCCTCATGTCAGTAATTTCAAGCAGTGCATTTTGTCAAAGATTAATTATAGGCAGTAATTAAGTCAGTTATCTCTGACTACAGCGACACGGGCGAAATATTTATTGTCTGCAAGATTTTGAAGAACCAGCAGGTGAACAAAGTTGAAGTTGTCTAATGTTTTCATGAGACCCATATCCTGAATCCTCTCATTCGGTTTTCTACTTGTGAGAGTTATGCGACTCAGAAACTTCATCACATCACAAAATCTTTATTTTAATGCAGAAACTGTATCATGTCTTCCAGCCCACCGCATTGGATTTAAAATCTTGAGTGTAGGCTTTGCAGAGTAGTCTTGAGATGAGCTTTGTAGTTTTTGCCATCAAATTATACTAAAACTAAAAAATGCATAGACACTTTCGACAGTGTCGAAAAAATTTGCTATTTCACTATTTGAATCCACAGCATCCTTTAAAACAAAATTCAAATTGTGAGCTGCACAGTGCACAAAATATGCTGTGGGACTATTTCTTGGGTTCTATTTTGAAGACCTATATAGACACCACTCATTACAGATGTGCCATTGTAGCCTTGCCCATGACATTTGTTTATGCCCAGCCCTTTTTTTTTTATTGACTCGATGACCTCTGACAGACTGACAATGTAGTGCAGTAAATGAGGTAAATACCTCACAAATCTCTAACTCAGATAGCTTGCCTTTATCATCATTTAGAATTTTCACATAGCGATAAACTTCACTTAATTGGTCGATTTTACTAATAGTATCTTGAGTTATGTTCAGAATAATTGAGAAAAAAGGAGCATTTTGTAGCTATTCCTTAATGTCATAAAGAACCTGAGTTGACAATGAAGAAATGAGCTCATTCTGTATTTTGAGGCCTAAATATTTGACAGATTTATTGGGGAGCTTTTGTAACTGTTCCAAAATTGGATCATATTTTGCTAGAAGTTCGATGACAGAAAGGAAATTGCCTTTGTTGCAGTCTTTAAGCTTGTCAATTAATCCACGGAAAGCAAGATTTCATGTTGTTTCATGTTGATAACATTATTGTCACATTAAGAATCCTCTCCAACACTTTACTCTAAAAACTCCGCTCTTCTAAAAAGCTTTTCTGGAATGAATCATCCATTGCACCATTCTTTCGCCACTGTTCATAAATAATACAAGAATGTGCGTGGTGTTGGGATCCTTCATGACTCTGAATACGTTCTGATAAATGCTTCCAGTCCTGCACGCCGCTGGTATTCCATTGCTTCTGAGCTCCAGTTTCCCCTTTTTCAGGAAATAACCAACAAGGTAGACAATAAACACAATCCAGCTCTGATGAGTAGCATATCCAATGTCTACATATCTTTATTCCAAACTTTGCTACAAAATAGTAGTAATTATTTGATAAAGAATGTCCTTTTTGTTTTTCATCCTTAGGAAAAGGTCCCTCTGATTGCTTTGGACCAGACGCGATAATGACAAACTTGATTTCTGAGTCTGTGATTATATTTGGGAAAATGTTGTATTCATTAAGAAGACCGGTGTCGAAAGATGAGTCCTCTTGATCACTGCTTTAAAAGTCAGGGCAATCATATTTTCGTACATTAGTTGGTCCATTCTTTTGGTAAATTTTGTGAAGTTTCTGCAAACACAATATAATATTCAGAATGAGAAGTTTTATTTGTTCAAAATGTTAGAATCGATCGGCACTTTTCTGTAAATTATAAAATGCAACAAATAATTTGAACTGTATTTAAACATTTTACTGTCACATAGTAAATTGTTTTTGTTCAATATTATCTAATAACGCAAAGTCGTAACTATTGCGTTAATTTAGGTACTCAATTTTTTTAGGTTTTTAGTTTTTTTTTAGATTTTCAATTAGGTTTAGGTATTAAATCGACTCAAAAAAGGCTATGTTTTTACTCATCCCAGTTACAAAATAAATAGGTTAAATTAATTTAATAAACTAAGTTCTTTAAAATTAATTATTTAACTCCTAAACCACAATGATATTGTAAAACTATAAAATGTTATTTTTTTTAATGACAGAAAAATAGTTTACTCCTATATTAAACAAAATTTTAACGTACCAAAAATTTGGAGTTTTAACAAAGAAGAGAAAGACATTTTTCTATGACAAAATGTTTCTAATAAAAATATCCACAAAATGCGATGGAAAAATGAGTTTGTTTAAACTAAATTCATTGTTCAGTTCTTTTTTATTTTACCTTAATAATAGATTATAGATGTTTCAGTTATGTTTATGCATTCTGTTAATAATAACATTGATTTATATCTTATTAATATACATATCGATTTCATACTTTATATTTGATACAATAAGTCAATAACATGCAATTTTTTGAAATAAAAATCTTTAATTTTACTTAACATAATTAATTCATACTTTGAACATGTATTATATATAATCAAATTATATAGTACTGACTTTTAGATATCAAAAAATAATCATTTATTTAACTTACCTTAAATTAATTTATCACCACTTTGAGTGTCTGATGTGAACTTCGTCGGCCTTGACTGCGATAAACACGATATTATTTTGACATAATTTTTTAACACATCAGCATTCTTTCTCTTCTTTTCATGTCTCTTTAAGGCTCCACTTTTATATGTTCGTTTCATGTTTCTATGACTAACTTAATCTAAATAAGTAGTTTACATAAAAATATTATGATTTATGTAAACATTGTAATCCCACTATCCACAGACCACAACAACTATGTTATCATTTTAAACCATGAAGTAGGAGGAAAAAAAAGCTTGACAGTAATGCCAACTATTGCTTTGGTTTCAAATGCTACACATAATTATGTGTTTACACCCGAGCTCCTGAACAAAAATTTATATGAGTTAATCATAACGGTACATAATTTGTATGATAATTTATATCAATAAAACATTGTATAAACAATTTTAGATTTTATAGCATTGCAAATCATGAAAGATTGTGCGTTCAATAACGTAACACCGGAAGCTGCTACACAGACTATTTTGGTGCCAAGCATAGCATAATAATGCTGCAGTTGGCAACGTTGGAGCTTGCCACATTTATATGAGTTCACCCAGCGGCTGTGAATCGTCCTCTCCTAGATTGACTAGTACTATCTCTATCTCCCTCTGGCGTCATTGAAAAAGAGAGAGAGGGAGAGAGAACTATAGACTTACGCCAAAAATAGCAGTATATATTTGAATTGTATTAAAAAAAATTAACTTTTTGGGTCTTCAATGGTTGGGAACCCCCCCTCAAGAGCAAATTACCAGGGGCCCGGGGCACTGACTCAATTGCCCCGGCCTAGTTACGGCACTGAGTGTACTCACATTTGCGAGGAGGAGGGAGAGTGTAAAACCTTTCAGGAAAACCCACCTTCAATACACACTAAATGGATTTTAAACCTGATCTTCCCGCCATCGGCATTATGGTCTATTGCGAGAGTGACTTAAATCATTCAGCCAACAAAGTAGGTATTTATCAAATTTTGAATAAGATTTTTTCTAAAGATATTGTGCAGCTTACTATATGCCATTCCATTCCTAAATTGCACTACAGACTCTTATGGACACTTACCATCTCCATTAGTTTACCCATAGTCAGCGGAGTTGCCATTTTGTAGGTTAAAAATAAATATAGTTATTTCTATGAAAGAAGCATGCCATATTTTATATCATTCACTGATACTTTTAGTGGAAGCAATAAATACTACCAAAACAAATTTTAAGCCACTTATTTTTTACAAAAATGAAAATTAGCATTTTATCTCAATTTTACGAGTTTCCAAATATATCATGTCATAAGTCTCGTTCCAAGCATGTGAGAAAGCCAATAATTGCTTGGTGGCTATAGTAATAGTCATGAACAACGCCTGAAAAGTTTGAGATTGATATCTTTTATATGAAGCTTAAAAAAAAATTAAAACTTCTTGAAATATTTAAAGTAAAACATAAAAAGGTTGTCTTGCTAGAAGCTTTTTTTCTTTTGATTTGGCATGAGTATATTATGGGAAAGAAATTACAAGCATAGTTCAAATTGAAAAAAAAACTATTGGGCAATAGCACCTTTTATTTATAAGTGGTGGCATTTTGAGTGTGAAGCTCAATTTACACACAGCCTGGGTTTGAAATGCTCTGCATTGTTAAACAGTTGTAGCATTGAAAATTGAGGAGCTATGTCAATTCATTTCATTCCCATAAAAATTGATAATTTTTTCCTAAACGTACAATGTTTAGTCAATTTTACATTCATATGAAAACAATTAAAACAATATACTTTTTTGTTTATGGATTTCACTAGGCTGTATTTTGTTGCAATTGCCAAGACAATGTTAAATATTTGAAAATATATTTAATGTGCAAAACAATTTATTATACCATAATATACTTCGGGGTGAAGAAACTAGCTACCCACAGTGATGGGCGATTGTACACTTTGTCACCGTTGGTGATCAAGTTGTGGGGTCTGAGCCCTGACTGAATTTACTGGCATGGCTTTAACGTTACCACAGTCAGTAGCGCATGTGCCAAATGAGCTTGGGGTACCAGGCTCCATTCCTGTCATGGTTAAAAATTCAAGATTGATAAATTGTCGAATTGGGCACTGAATGTTTTATTTTTCTTAGTATTAGGCTGATTTGTGAAAACTATCCTCTGTTTGACATACCAAAATTCAAACCCTAACTACTCTTCGCAGATAATTTTGTTGAGTGTCTCTTTAGTGGGGTTTTAATATAATAATAAACACAATAATACACAACTATTGACATAAACCAAACTTCAAGTATATTATCATAAAATGCATACACTTTGTATAGCTTGATAAGTTTCTAACATAAAAATTATCTTTCTGTCTCAAGTGGATCAAGATCTAGCAACTGCGTGCTCCTTTAGACCCGTACTGCAGTCTATTAGTGGAACAGCCTGTAGAGGCTTAGCTCACTCAACCTAATTTTAGGACCAAACTAACAACCAGTCTCCAAATAATTAATCTATCCTTGAATGTGAATTAACATAATAAAAAAATAAAAATAAAAAAAATCACATGAATGTGAGAAAGTTAATCTCTCATGCGCACTATGTTTTCAAAGGTTCAGACCTATCTCTTAACTTAGATATAAAAATGCACAAAAGTATATGCTAGAACTTGATTAAAACAATATAATCAAAACCAAACATTAAAAATACCTGGATAATGATGATATTTGTAAATATTTTAAAATTGATATGTATTGTTCCAGTGGACAACTCTGTTTCATGTTCGAGCACAGCACATGCCCCCGTGTGTGATACTGAGGGAAAAGAGCATCCAAACATGTGTTATCTAGTCAGATATGGCAAAACACTGGCCTACAGGGGACCCTGTCTGGTGAGTCACAATACATTACTACCAAAGTATGACCTGGCAGGCTGTTTTAAGTTAATATTTTCAAATAGATGGTCATCATTTAAAGCTCTAGACCCACTTAAACTGATCTCATTTGCTTCCTGTCATTACGGATCCAGCCCACTATACCCTTGATAGTTAGCCTTCTTTCATTTTCACACCATATGCCAGAATACCTCCAGATTACCAGCTATCCCCGTTTCATTCCCACATCTCCAGTCAAGACACCACCTTTGTGATTACCTGATATCCTTGTTTTACTCTCACCCCACCTGCCAGAACACCTCTGTGATTACCTGATATCCTTGTTTTACTCTCACCCCACCTGCCAGAACATATTCGTGATTGTAAGCAATTAAAGTAGAAATAATGGTGAAAGGATAGAGGAAGATGGAGGCATTTTACTAAACTGACCCGGCCACAGGCTGGAAATAGTTGTTAATGATGACGATGATGAGTTTGATGGCTGTACACCTTTGGGATTGCTTGTTTTTCTCAATTTGGGTTACTTTTAAGGCTCTACGAGTACTCGGATTTCGAGCTTCGAGTCGAACTCTTCATTAAAGCTTGGGATCAAGATCGAAAGTTTTTTTAAGCCCATCATTTTCGAGCTTCTTCTTGATGTAGGCCTTACATACAAATCAATTTTTAAAACACATTGAAAAGTACAAGTTATTTAATTTGTATGATATCGGCAGTTTCACTTATAAACCATTCGGTAACTTAACATACTTTTAAAATTAATATAAAATTTCATATAAACACTAACATAATAGAGCTCTAAATCCACTTTCGACTGGTAAACTAATTTGATATTTTCGTCCATTTTGAAAAATTATCCTCGATTGAAGTAGAATTTCCATAACAAGCCAATGAAAATAAAAAAAAGCTAAATTGATCTCTAAGTACTTCAATAATAATTATTTTTACTGTTTTTACATGGTCCCTTTCTAAAATTATAATTTCAGTTGAATCAAAAATTTGACATTGAGAATTCATATTGATTGTTTCTGAACTTAAGATATTTAAAACTTGTATTAATACATTCAACTACAAAACTAGCATTAGCTACTATTTAGTTATAGAATTATGTTGGTTAACCTGCCTAAGATCTGCGTTGATCAACATTGTAATAAATATTTAACAAAACTTACCACATTTAAAAAAAAAGCACTTACAATTTCATACCGTTTACTAAAAACAATATTTTAATCATCTTATTTTTCATTTAAAAGTATGAACATCAACTTTTATAAGCATTAATATATATTTGGAAGAAGGTACAGGATAGGTTGATAGGAAACATATAAAAGGAAAATAACACAATATGATTGTTACAATGAAAATAAGAACACAGTTCACACTTTACATTGCTGACATTGTGCAGAGAGGTATTAGCTTCCTCTTTAAGAAAATTGATCGTCACCGCCAAATCTCCCAACCTAGGTTTCATTCTATTGGCGCTCATCAGAGAGGAGTGTGAAGCGCACAACACAACTTTCTAAAAGAGGAAACCTAAAAATACAAAAGCGAGAAAAAGGAAATTGGTAAAGAATAATAGGACACTTAGATAGGAACATGTAAAAGGAGTAACATCTATCTCTGAACCTAAAAATGTTTTCTTTCCTAGTAGCCAATAGTACATACATATTTACTGTTTCGAGTTTTTGTTTAATGTTTCCTCTCCTTTAAATGCCCCCTAAAGAGTGAGGCCTTGGGCCAGGAGCCCCTTAGGCCCCTCTACCTTTTAGGTGTCCCTGTGTTTTTTCTCACCCTAAGAAGACATCTTTCACCACAAAATGTTTTCAGTAAACTGGCACTGGTCTCCAGCTTTGTACATGTCCACCATAAGCGTAGATAACGATCACTGACTGGTGCAAGCAATAAACACATTGACCTTCCAGATTTATACGTGGGCCTAACCCTAAGCATTCTTAGTGTGTTGACTGCTCTCGCTCCATAAACAGGTTGATTTATTCTTTTCCCAGCCCTTCCACCTTACAGACCAACCAGTAAACACTTTACCTTAAGTATGGTAGACTTCTTTCTCGTTCTATACTTAGGTTCTTTCCCCCCATTAGTCATTATTTGGGATATCGCCAGTATCTCCCTCCTTCCACCTAGCATCAATTCATCAGCTTCCTTATCTCTCTTGACTTCCTTGTTCAACAGAATCTCTCGCTCTTCCAACTTGTCTTGTAACCTTTCACTAGCTTCTCTAATATCTCCTAATATACACTCGTCATCATACTCTACCTTTCCCGACTCTTTTGTTTCCCTCATTAGGACCCCTCTTCTACTTCATTCTCTTCAGCTTCTCTCTCCACAACATGCCTTTGAATCAATCAATTTCAATCTGAATCAGACTTTAGCTAATACTCGTAGAGATTACCTCCTAAGGCCCAACTGGCGGTTACTTTGCCTCCAGTTTATTTTCCATTGGATCGTATTCTTACTACTAATTTTATATTAACACACGAAAGGGCTGGTTCCCAAAGTCTCCTTCAATCATTAAATATATCCTTACTATTGATACTGAGAAAATGAACTCCCATGTAAAAGTGTGTGTCACTATGGAGCGTAGCAAAAATAGTACTTAAAAATAGATATAAAACCTTAATGTATGATTTGTCATTACAGGTGAACTGTGAGAGCAAGGGAACCGTGTGCGGCATCAATGGGGAGACATACACGTCTGAGTGTGCTGCGTTTGCTGCGAGGGTTAGTGTCGACTACTCTGGCCCTTGCATGGCACTAGGTCTGATCGGGGACCAGGCTGTGCCCCAGTGTGGTGATGTGATAGTGTGTCCCCCTCTTCTACGTCCAGGATGTCTGGGTGTGACACCTCCAGGAGCATGTTGCCCCATCTGTGGCGGGGCCCTACGGTTCCTATACAGCCAAAAGCAAGTTGACCGCGCACTGTACATTCTTCGTGGGAATACATTGAGTGCATTAACAGTACATGCAGTCCTGACAGCTCTAGAACGACAGGTTCAGGTGGCAGAGTGTGCAGTAAGAGGGTACCTCACTGTTGAAACAGACCTTTTTGTGTTGGTGCAGCCTGTGGGTAGCACGCGACCACCTTCTGATGTCCAGCTTGAGGCATGCATAAGGGAAGCAGAGAAGTTGGCAAATCTGGTCCGCGGATCTAGTCCAAGGGTTCTCAGTGAGTTGAGTTTGAGTGCATTAACAACTGCGACTGAGGTTCATACAATAGCGCACAGCTCTGCGTTTTGTATAAGCTCTCTTCCATGGACAACCATTTTACTTTCCTTAACTTTATTAAATTTAGGCTATTCGTAACACGAGGATATCTCACAGACAACCTGTGTACATGACAAAGTAACCAAAGTACTTTTATAGCTGCCTCTTTGAATCACAATGCCAAGGATTACAGTGTTTAATTTGCGCACACTTAAAATAAAATTACTGTGATAAGAATGTAGTTCATATGCACGGATATAAAGAAGATTTTTGTGTTTCTAACTTGTTATGCCAAAGATGTATATAACTGTACAGAATGATGTTTTTACATGTACAAAATATTTTTTAGCAAATGTACAAATTGTTGAAGTTTTGTTGATGAACTGTGCAAAAACTCTACAAATGTGTGTTTTATGTTGAAACTTTTTACCGTTGCTAGTCTTATGCCAAGAGAAAATAAATTGTGTTATATTAATTAGTAAATGACTTGCATATATTGTATTTGATATTTTTAATTTGTGTTATCTTGTGCCAAAAAAAGTTTGGTTAGTAAATAGTACTCATATAAGAATAAGATCTATATTTATTTTGCAGTACAATTTTTTTTAAAAAAGGTATGTCATATACAGAAAGCCATTGCGGGAAAGAGAGATAGTCTCAAATAAAAGGAACAAAATTATAAAAACTAAATATAAAATTACAAACAAGAAATCCTGATGGATGGATGGTGTCACATTCATCCAATTTTACTCATAGAAAGTTGCGTTCCATGTTTCACTTCCTCCTGAAGAGTTTGGATATAAATTATTGAATGAAATCTGGATGAAGTATTGAGTGGTAGCAATAGATTTTCTTCAATGGGCAGTCATAGCCGCTTAGTTTGGTGACAACAGTGTGAACTTTTTTTCTCTTTTCACTGTAAAGACCATATTGTGTATTTTCTTTTTATTTGTTATTATATCTCTTTCCTCTCTAATATTATGTACCTCAGGCATGTCAAACTTGCAACCCAATCTATGATTCTCTGCAGCCTGCAGACATTTTAATGAAACAGTATATAAACGATGTAGAAATCCACAATTTGGGATCTGGACATTGAAAATTGAAGATTATTTTAAGGAACTCTCTTAAGTGAAGTTGGTGTACCAAATTTTTACATTTTACTCACCAGAGATCGATTCCCAAAAATTGTTATATTTGTGCACCAAATATGTGCAATGTTTAGCAGCATAAAAGAATGTAACTGGTTGTTTTATTTTAAAAAGTCACAGCGCACAGAGACATATGTTACCATTTATGAAAGTGATCTCAACACGATTTTTAATTCTTGAAATTGAAAAATGAAATCTGGACACGGGAATTTAACCTGGGACCTTTGACTTAGTACACCATTGCTCTAACCACTGACACAACTCTCATTTCCAGGCATCAATTTTAAATTTAAAGAATATGACATCTAGATGCGGCTTTAACTGTAACTAAGAAATATAATAGCTTGTCGATTTAATTAATCATGATGTGCGCAGTTGTACAGTTGCCATTGTACTATTGGAAGCGTAAAGTCCTCCCGAGTTGAAGATGGCTATGCTATCTGATAGTTTGTGATCTTAATGGATCACATATATTATGCTGCTGACTGTTTTCGCATGTTCATCACAAAGTCTACCTTAAAATATGAGTGAAGAATGACCTTGGGAATGGGATGACTCTTGGATAGCTCTGTGTTTAGAGCATTAGTGTATTAAGTCAAAAATCTTAAACTCAATTCTTGTATCCAAATGTCATTTTTCAATTTAAGGAATATGATATTTAGCTAAGCTAGGACAATGACTAGCAAAATAACTTGGCTCTTCAAGCCAATAAGATTTAAAGCCTGAAACTCTCACCATTGGTGTAAATAAAAGATCTCAAATCTCTATGAAAAATGACAGGTAGCTCTTAAAATTTGATATGATCTTGGTTTAAATTTGTAATAGTAAGATTTTAAAATATGTATTTCTTTTTTACTTAGGATGATAACAATATTGCATTTTTTGAGATGCGGCCCACAAAGTATTATTAATTTACAAAGGGTACCCAATGTTCAAATGAGTTTGACACACCTGATGTACCTCATTTAGTGAAATGAGCTATTCATTTATTTTTTACAACTACAAACAAGTCATATTATAATTTTAAATTCCTAAAGAGTTCATCCCACATCTGAGCAATAATATTATCATATAACAAATTCTATATATGATTTACTATTAATGTTAAAAAAACACCGATTTCATTTGATTAAGAACCATTAATTTATCTAATAAATTGTTGTCTTAAACTAATGGAATTTCAGAAAAGCCAAAGTTTATATAAAATTGTAAAAGCCTTCCAAGAAATGACTGTCCACAGTAGTTACCAAAGAATTAACATGAAAGACATTTCTTCATAATAGGTCTAATATTGTCAAAGTTCATTTCAAGCCTTTTAAATTGCTAAGTCCTGTTAAAAGTGGGCTTGATTCTCTATATAATATTTTGTAAAGATCATAATGGTGCTTTTATCATTTGGAAATATAGGATTATTAATTGTTACCATAAATTCTAGATGATACATATGCATTCTTATTTCAAGTAACTTCATTTGAGTATTAAATTTTGTATTTGGAAAATTTTAGTGTAAATCTAAATTGCCATTTATATCATGATATGATTATGTTACTAAGGTTTACCAAGAACAAATATTAATCAAAATATCGTGGAACATTTCCACTTAGGTTTTTTTGAAAAGTTTTACACGGAATATAGAAAACCATTTTTGTGTGTATAATTTTTTTAACACCCTCCAGGAAAATGTAGGCCAAATAATTTCGGATGTTTTTATATTGTGATTAAAATAAAAACATAAAAAAATATTTAACAAAGCCAACAAGGCCATTTAAAAAACCTATGACACTTTGCCTGTGATACTTATATACAAAATCATTCAATTCCAGGTTTTCACAATACAAACACAATATTGATCTTAACATTGTCACTAGTTCAAGAGTTGTTCAAAAATGGTTTTTGTATGGCTGACACAAAAGGCAGAGAACACAGCTTTTCATAATCACAATTACTTCAGTCTTCAGGTGGAAGTTTTAAAGTGTTAAATTATATAAATACACACTTTTTTTTTTTTTCATTTTTCTAGCCTATCAAATCTAAGTAGATTATATTGAAATTTTGCTCAAAAAAAAAGTGCATATTGGTATCAATTAAATTCCAAATATAAATTGTACCTTGAACAGACCCAGAGTTTAGTAAATCTTTCTTTATATTAATGTGTGCAAACTGTGTAAACACTGTACAATAATGTAAAGCAAGTAGTAGTACACCAGCCAAACTTGGAAAAATTATTCAGAAAAATTTTCATTGGCATTTTCTGTTAATAGCCATGGTAGATCAATCACACATAGGATGTGGAAAACGATGTGGGTGGATGCCAAGCTTGATTTTGAATTTAAAGGTCAATTTAAAGGTCTAATAGGGTCAAATAAGGTCAAAATTGATAATTCTTTGTTATGCATGGATTCAGTGTAGAATTAAAAGATCTATCTAATGAAACTAAATTTGATACAATGGACACCTAATAATTAACATCTAGAATGTCATATTAATATAAATGTACAGCCAAATGACACACACATGCTCAATTTTCTCGAAATATTTTTCAGCGCAGAATCAAGTTAGCTTAACAATCTGATGTGTTCATTTTAACACATGTTTACAGTTTTAATTTAAATGTTCATCAATTTAAGATCCATCCAGCCATGGGAGACGAAGAAGACTGTATATGAGGGTATTATAATAAAGAAGGGTTGCAGCAGTAGGTGGCATCACATTCACACATGAAAGTACACTTGAGATGTTTTATGAAACATGAACAGCGGGAAGTGCTGCACTTGACTTACATTCACAAGTGACAAGCTACAGACATGAATCAGGAATTGTGGAAAGCCTTGTCCACACTGGTTTCAAACAACCTGATTCCTTCTTCCAAGCCAGAGTATCAATGGGAGATTCAACATCTATATGCTCCTTGTCTGCCTGTAGCCATGTTTTTGCCTGGTAATTGGCGCATGCAGTGTGAAGCTCCAATGCATCTTTGTTGGTGGTAGTAATTCAAGAGCCTTCTTCGCCCTATTAAAGGGTAGAAGCCTGATATGGTCGACGGTTGGTTGTTCTGGTGTTCCATTTGAATGAAACACAAACTTTTCAATTGGTTCAAGATTTCCGCCCCATTCAATACCATTTACAGGACAT
Source organism: Timema bartmani (assembly GCA_902151455.1). Lineage (NCBI taxonomy): Eukaryota > Metazoa > Arthropoda > Insecta > Phasmatodea > Timematidae > Timema > Timema bartmani. The sequence continues at coordinate 1,943 of CABFWB010002090.1, read as the reverse complement.
GGGTATTTCTCACACTTTTTTCATCAGGTCTTCTTCTCATGACCTTTGAAGGTTGATGTATGTTAAAGTATGATAAATGAGCAGATTACCCTTCACAGGTTGAGGCAGTCTCTGCGATACTGAATGTAAAGGAACGCATTTGCGTTGTTTTGCTGTTCCAGCTATCATCCACACTTCAGAGGTCTTTGCGCGTATAAAATGCAACAGTAGCAACATTACATCCCTGCAGATAACGATCACGCTTTCGTATCCTCTGTCGATAGTTTCACATGAATGCAAAATCAACCTGGTATCAGCCTCTTTGTTGTTCCCTCTAAGCATGACATCTTGTTTCCTTATTTATTTGTTTTGTGTGTCATAAAATAATCAACCTTCTGTTAGCAACTCGTATTGTAGTAATAGATACTCCCATTTCTGCATTATACATTCTGATAGGAAGAGGGAATGATTGGCCTTATTTTTAATATAATGCAATGAATTGTGCAAATTTTTCTGGAAGTGGGACATTCTCTCTAGAGATGGGCGATATTTCACTGACTGTGATTTTTCGAAAAATCACAGTTTAGCCCATGCCTAATTCTCTCCATCAATGATCTTGCCGATTGGCTTCTTCCCTAATCGGTTTAACCTGGTTCCTGCTTTGATAGACTCCTCCCCAAAGTAGTGGTCGAAAATTATGTCAACTCTTGTTGTATGCTCTCCAAAGTAATGTGTCACGTATCCGCACAAACACATGGGCGTAGTCGTCAAAGGTGAGACATTTATCAGGCTTTCCAAGAGCCTAAATAATTGCATGTTCATCAATCATCACACAGTTTTCATCTCAGAAGCGGGATCTTCTGAGTATGTGGGACGTCCAGTCATCAAAATAGTGGTAAGTTCTGCTTTTGGTGTTGTGTTCATCTAACCTCCTGGCTTAGCTAATTACAATGGATTGGTGACATTCAATTCTTTAATCCATTCATCATTTCAACCGGCAGTTACAGCACTAAGCAGTCACTGGAGTAATTTTTTGTCAGCTTTGATAGTTTTCTGTTTTTTTATCTGTTTTGTTAATAAGTACTGCCTTGTAGAGATCAGCAAAGGTTTTCAATTTGTACCTTTTAAGTACGGTAAGAAACCCAACCGTTTACTTTCATTAACGTTGGAGATAACATGCTGCTTTCCACGTTATTGAGCTGTTAAAAGATCACAAATCACTTCACTTGATAGACTATCCGTGGTTGCTAATTATAACAGAGGAAAGTCGTTATTATCTTAGTAGATACCACTTTCATCTCCATCAGCCATGACACTGTACTGTCCAAGAACATTAAATAATGGTCAATGGATTCATTGCCATGATTGGATCAATTATGAGTTGATACGAGTGTTACACACAAGGTAAAACGTGGAAAAGGTAAAATAAAAAGAGCTACCACTAATTGGATTGCTAAGCTAGCTTGATTCTGCAATGAAAAATGTTTTTAACAAAATCCAACATTTGTGTCATTTGGCTGTATATTGACATGTAATATGACGCTTTAGATGTTAATTGAAAGGTTTCCATACATCTACATTGTATCAAATTTAGTTTCATTGGTTAGATCTACTAATTCTACACTGAATCCATACATAACACAAAGTTACACATTTTGACCTTATTTGACCCTATTTGACCTTGAAATTGATCTTTAAATTCAATATCAAGTTTGGCATCCATCCACATCGTTTTCCACATCCTATGTGTTATTGATCTATAATGGATGCCTGCTATTAACAGAAAATGTTGATGGATTTTTTAGTAGGAAAGGAGGAGCCAGGCTGAAAGGGAAGTTGGGTTGGACTTCTTTAGTCATTTATTCATATACTATTCACATTTATAACTTCTCATCACTTTCACATTTAAATATTATTTTAAGTTTTTGGAAACATTTCTTTTTTTCAAACAAGACATAAGTTGT
>CABFWB010002089.1:75022-123728 GCA_902151455.1 Timema bartmani | reverse complement strand
TTGACTGTATCACAGAGTTGATTGGCATGTGATGCACGCTCTTGACTGTATCACAGAGTTGATTGGCATGTGATGCACACGCTTGACTGTATCACAGAGTTGATTGGCATGTGATACACACTCTTGACTGTATCACAGAGTGGATTGGCATGTGATGCACGCTCTTAAGTCGTATACTTTGATAGGTTTATTCACAGGAGGGGGAAAATTAAAGTAGAGTTTTTCAAAAGTGTTAATTTAGTATATATATTAATAAAAGAATGGGTGGGTGGAAACTAAATATGCATTGAAAAGTTGATGATGAAGGTACGCTACACTAGATAGAAAAAAGAAACAGTAATAATTAACACATTAGGTTTTTAAATTTTAGCATTTGCATACAATTTACATGCAGTCTCTTTTACTTTGTGATTAATAATGTGTACACGGTTTATTGTTACAATTATATGGTCTAACAATAACAATAGCTTGTAAAAAAAATTAGTTTTGAGCCCTAAAAATATAAAACGTATAACTTCAAAATGAATTTAATGATAAAAGGACATAAAATTAAATTTGTTAATTTTCAATAAAAGGAACTTGAATTTATCTTTATTGTTGGAACATGAACTGAAACTATTTCCTATTTTAAAGGAATTTCACGAGCACTGCAAACTATAACTTTTATTTTCATAACTTTTATAATATGTAATAACACCAATTTTAGACCCAATGTAATAACTTGGTCTGTCTGTGTCCTACAATCATAAACTTCGTTTATTTGGCAATGACACATCCACAAAATGGCGCAAAAGTTAGTTTATCCTTACATAATAGTTAATAAGAGAAGGAGAAAATTACCTTTGCGCCATCCTGTATCAGTAGCTTGGAACAAATTAAAATTATTGTTGCGAAATTAAAAATAATAAAATCCACCACATTATCTTTAACGCAATGCACAATGCAGTGAAGTTGAGAATAGTCTTGTTTTATTAAACGTCACGAGCTTGTGTGCCAATTTGCTACAAATCAATAAAATGATTGATGACTGTCATTATCAAGTTAGTCGATTTCATTTGTTCCACCAACAAAAGACAATCTAAATGGCATGTAGGCCTACTAAGAAGTCGAGGATGTTGTTTATTACCTGAAGTTCTGATCAGAACGACAACATCCAGACATGAATGGAACCGAAATGAAAAAACTGGTGGCCAAATTTCAGCCCAATGAAAGGATTGTTAAAATGATTTTAGTTGTTGTAAGCAAAACTATACATTTACGAGTATGTATTCTAAGGAAATATTAGCATATAATATAATGTGTGACTACATCAACATTTTGTTTATTGTAATCACAGTTCAAAGATCAGAGCTATGCCCAGTTTTTAACAATGACAAAATTCGCCTCAGTGGACGAACGGTCTACGGCGTCACTCTTGTATTAGATTGGCCTGTTGATGACGGGGATATCGGGGTTTGAATTCTGATCGGGTCTGAGGGTAGTTTTTACTAAATGGTTTCCCATCCAAATGCGGGTAGATTACTTCTACTTCTAAAAAATACTACATTCCTCCTCCCCATTCCATTAGAGTAATCATCATTAATATGCGTACAGCCTGAATAGGCAGTAAGACGCAGTGATTAAAAAATATATGACTAAGTGCAGCGTACGTGATTCAGACGAATAAACCAACAAGATTTACGCTCAAAGAACAAATTCAATTAAAACCTTTATGTTTCAAAAAGTGATACATGTAATCTCTTCTTGATTCGTTGATAAGGTTCTTAATAAGATGTGAATGTAAATGTAATGTGATCCAAACTTTATAGAGAAGTTTAATCAGACCAGGATGATTACCGTATACCGTTTTCAATTAAGGTTTTATATAGTTCTTCTTATATTTGACTAAGATTTACATAATATGAATGACAATTCTAAAAATTATAAAGCTATTTTTTATTACTTGCGCCAAAACTCACTTTGAGCATATTCTGTGATTTAAAAATTATATTTAAAGCTTAATAAACCAGAATAATACACTGGAGAAGCGATTATGAGGCCTTCGATCATCCGACCCTCCATATTATCCGGCCTGGTTCTCGGTGTTAATAAGTGCGTTTAAAAATAAACAAACCTATACATATCCACTAGTAGTTAATAAAAAAAATCAATCGCAAACGCCTTATAACATTACATTGAAGACAGGAAAGAATAAATTCTATGCATGCGGTTGGCGTATAATAAAGTCCTATTGCAGTCTTGGTCGTTGTAGATAGCAGCACTGTTGCAATATGGCTGGAAACAGAAGATGTGTCAAGGTAAGTGTGCGCGAGGAGATATATTTACATTTGGATTCCGTAATATCCGGCTTTTTCCGCTATCCGACCGAAATGCCGCCACTTTAGAACGGATAATCGCGATTCAGGTGTATTTAAAATAATACTTTAAAATAAGAGGTGGGATCTGGAACTTGCGATACTATTATTGTTTAAAAGTAATGTCTGTTATTTATTTCGATATAAAAACCGGCGACCGCTCAGTTTGCATGACACCTGTTCAAAATAGCAGGCAGTAATTAGCACGCATGAGCACATGGAAAGCAACTGCCTTTCCAGGTGATTATTACTGGTGTAAACTCTGAGTTTATTGTGCTGATAAACGACACAGGGGTCGGGCCTGTAAACCAACCGGCTGCACTGACTTTCCGTCTTCCCAGAGAGATAAACGTATTTCTCACTCGCAAGAAAATATATTTATCTAACTATAAGGGTTGCTAGGGCTGACGGTAAAAAAAGATAGCCCACACTATTACTCTATTTTTTTTTTATCACCGAGTCTTACTACCCGTTCGGGTTATACGCTTATATACTAATTACGCTAATGGTTTTAGGGATTATGAAGGTTATATTTATAGAATGTGTACCCACATTTGCGTGGAGGGAGAGTGGAAAACCATTCTGGGAAAAATCCTTAGTAAACTTGATCAAGATTCGAATCTCGATCTCCCCGTCATCGGCAGTCTAGTCTAATGCGAGAGTAGCATCTTAGACCACGTGGCCACCAAAGGGCTAGTAATAAAATAAAGAGTTTGTTTGTTTGTCACGAGCATTGACGCTGAAATTTAAAAATGAGTAATCCCTGTGTACAAACATGTACACCTTGAAGCTGGAATTTTAAATTTTTTTATTAGATTTTTTTAGATTTATTAAAAACTGGGCCTGAAAAAATAAAATAAAGAGTTTTTTATGTTTGTTTGAAGCAAAGAAAAGCATTTCCCGGGTAATTGCTCATATAAATAATAATAATAATAATAATAATAATAATAATAATGCTCACGGGATCAATTCCCGTCTAAGTAGTGTTTTTTTCCCCATGTCCCATTCGGGCTATCAGCTCATTTAAAAATAATCGGGATGAAAAAAGTATAATTTAAAGAAAGTGTGCTCAAATTTGCGAGGACGGGGAGTGGAAAACCATTTACAGAAAACCACCTAATTACACTCTGCTGGGATTCAAATAGCGACCTCCACCTCACCGGCAAACGAGACAAGACAATATTGACATTAATATCCACGTGTCCACGGGTATGTGTCATAGTTATATTTATTTTATTTAACCTGAGTCAGCCTTATTCCTTAGCTAGCTTATCTAACCTTAATTAACGGTAATTAGTCAGATATGTCTTGATACACCACTTTGCGGGCTATTTTGACAAACCTCCTAATTGATTACCTCTCCTGAGCTGTATTTTGACCAGTTTTTCTTCCTCTTTCGCTTTTTCTCAATCTCTCTCTCTCTATCTCTCTCTCTCTCTCTCTCGATGCTATTGTAAGAACTAAACTCAACTAGCTTTGTATCTTTGTTGAAGATAAAATACTAACGACACAGAAATATGCAAACACTATGATAAAGTAAGGACTATATTTTATAGCCGTGATTGGCCTGGCTCTAAACCTTGAAGCTGGGGTTCAATCCTAACCGGTCGTGCCTCAAATAGTTTACCCCAAAAGAAGGCTGCTATAGTTACGTAATATCTACATCACTCGTCCTGATTGCATAAAGATGACGTCACAATTGTATACACTAATTTATCGACGCTCAAACGGACGTGGCCCTCACCTTTACCTCTATATGTACTTGTTGAAGACCGTGACGCCAAACTTACACGATGACGTAGTCTCGAGGTAATTATAGACGATGACGTCAAACTTACACAATGACGTAGTCTCGAGGTAATTATAGACAATGACGTAAAACTTATACAATGACGTAGTCTCAAGGTAATTATAGACAATGACGTCGAACTGACACAATGACGTAGTCTCGAGGTAATTATAGACAATGACGTCAAACTTACACAATGACGTAATCTCGAGGTAATTATAGACGATGACGTCAAACTTACACAATGACGTAGTCTCGAGGTAATTATAGACAATGACGTCAAACTTACACAATGACGTAGTCTCGAGGTATATTATAGACAATGACGTCGAACTGACACAATGACGTAGTCTCGAGGTAATTATAGACAATGACGTCAAACTTACACAATGGTATAGTCTCGAAGTGAGTGCAATCGCGGCTGTCTTTAGTTACAGGCCGAAAATACTGAAGTTTGGCAACACTGAGTTGAGGCCGTTCAACACCACAGCCACGTGCTCTATTGCTGATTAGTTCAGTTTGTTTTACTGTTCGGGATGTTTTTTTTCTCGTGTAATTTACTTGAATTGAAATTTTGCGAGGTTCAAGCTTCTATTGCACTGTTTTGGTTCATATAGCAAAACATACAATGGATGAAAATTTTGTTGATGTGATAGTGATAATCAACCAACAGGTGACTTGATTCCAGAATCATCGAATTTGTACGTTTGTGGTTATGCTTAGTACAAATTGTATGTTCGTTTGAAATGCAGTTAATCCATTGATTATTTTTTTAGTTCGGCATGATACAGATGATAGCTATATCAATGACCTTACAAGTGGAGGACTAACTAGTCCATCTACACCCGCCTCGGTGGCGTAGTTGGCTAACGCGCTAGACGTGTTGAGCTCAACCACCGAGGACGGGGAGATCGAGGTTCGAATCTCGGTCGGGTGTACTGAGTGTTGTTTTCTTCAAAATTGTTTCCCACTCTCCATTCGCGCAAATGCAAGTACACTTCCTATAAATAAACCTTCATCCATAAAATCACTGAAGTAATTAGTACATAAGCGTATAACCCGAACGGTTAGTAAATCACGGTGATTTAAAAAAAAAACTTCTCCTGTGTTCGGCCTCTAAATCAGATGCGGCCCGAGGTTAATTTTGTACCCAGGTGGGATTGCTTTTTGGCACCCCCTTATATAAGGGGGGATAATAGGATAGTATGAAGATAATCCCCAAAACCAACAACTCTAAGTCTAACGTAGCCTGGGAATGATTGGAAAAACAAACCAGGCGAGGAGCATTTCAAAGAGCTTCAAAAAGATTCTGGGTAAGCACCACTTCAAATAGATTCTAGGGAATCTAATTTGTAAAAATAAAAACCTGGTGGACTCTTCTTAAAATAGCTTTTAGAGAAGTTAAATTTTCAAAAATTTGCCAAAGGAGGACTACTCCAAATATCCGCTAGAAGTTTACAAATTTCAAAATATTTCGTGGGAGCACTATTCTAAAATAGCTGCTAAACGAGTATAATTTTCTAAAATTCTCTAAACGAGGACCACTTCAAATAACTTCTAGGAGCATCCATTTTTCTAACAATGAGGAAAGGAGAGTAGAAAGTCCAGAAAATTATTTTTTGGTTCTTGTCACTCCTGCCCCCTCTAAAACAAATTAAGTTCCATCACTTCTGTATAAAATAACAATGTTCTTGATATTTAGGGTTTAATAGTAATTATTAACATTATGTCATAAACTACCCCCCTAAATTAAATTAAAAATTAAATGAGTGCTATGCTTAGCATCTCCACTATTACGCACAGGTTACGTTAGGTTTGGAGATTATTTTCATATCACTACAAAATGTTAGGTTATGTTGGTGCTCTGTTTGGCGCCCCCTCAAGCTGACGCCCCGGGCAGCCGCCCGGTTCGCCCGGCCCTGCTCTAAATACATTTGTAAGGATCCAGATTTAGAGAATTTTACTAATAACTGTTTCTGCGTTTATTATGATCATGTTTGTGAACGGTACATAATCCTTACCTAGCAAATTTATTTAAAAATTATTATTTATATGTTTATTTGTTGTATTTTTCAACATTTAAAGTATTTTGTTTAATGATATACTTAAAACATGTTTAGATTAACTGTCAGTTGTACAGAGTGACTCATCATTTATTAAATTAAGAGAATTGTAAATATCCACATAATTCTCCGTAAAAACCAGCAGATCGCCAGGTCTAATGACGTCATTATAAGCGGAGTTGCCACATTTAACAGTCTGGCCTGTAGCTAAAGACTACACAATGGTGTAGTCAAGAAGTGAGTGTAGACCATGACGTCACACCTACAAAATGGTGTACTATGAGTACTAGTAGTATATATGTTCTTGCAGACCATGATGTTACACCTACAAAATGGCGCACGAGTACTAGTAGTATTGAGGTTATTGTAGCCCATGACGTCACACCTACAAAATAGCATACTAAGAGTATTATTAGTTTATAGGTTATTGCAGACAATGATGTTACACCTACAAAATGGTGTACTACGAGTACTAGTAGTGTCTAGGTTATTCTAGGTCTGTTTTATCCCTCAGCGAACAGCTGGACTCATGCACGCAAGGCTCGCAGGAAGGAGGTTGGTAAATGTCAGCCCGGTGGGAACATAGACGAGGTAGAAGGTCTATGTATTGTCCAGGAGAAATAATTTATTTAATTAATACTGTTTGCCAAAACACGCCATCAATATGGCTTACTATTCCTTCAAGTTGAGGTCTGGTTTCGTTTGGATTGGTTCAACTCGTTTGTTTCATTTATAAGTATGGTTGTTCATATTCCGCCGAGAAAATACTTATACACTCTGGGGTTTTATGTGTCTGGTTTTTTTTTTTATGTGTCTGTTTTTATATTTGTATGAGTGCGGTTGTGTGGTCCATAATAGCTTTCAATAGATCGTTTTCGAGAAAATTTTACCCACACACATACCGCTTCCACCCGCCGCTGTCACTCAAAACATAATCAGCGGTCACTACCTGTATTTGGTTCTAAACATAACGGACAGGTCTGATTATAGTTATTTACGTAAATATCACGGTTCTCGGTGGTTACTTTTTTATATATAGGTTACGGTTTTTATTAATCAATTAGGAACGTTAAGTCGACCAGAATTTTTTTTGTCATGACTAGTTATAAGTTTAATCTCTAAAAAAGGTAGTTTTCTAGTACGAGCTTTGTTTATAAAAGATTGAGAAAATCTGCCACAGGTTGATTTCATTATTTATAAATAAAAATTAATATGTAGTAAGTTATAGCCTAAAATATTTTCACTATCTGTACACCCATTTAAAAAAACAAGGCTTTTACCTGTACTAACTTAATAATAGGACAGGCATAACATCCAGTTCCCGGCCGTTAATTTGTCAATGTGAATGGGTAAACCCACATTTCGCCAATGATAGATTTTTCGGCCATGCCGGGAATCGAACTCGGGACACTCAGCTAAGTAGGCAGACACGCTACCGACTGTTGGATATACTACTTAATACTTGGACAAAAGGTTAATATTATAGGTTAAATTAAACATTATAATCTGTTAGACAAAAATATATTGTCCTTTTGCTATATTTTTACTTATTAAATATTTCTATAATTTATCAGGAAGGTTTGTTCTGTTCCAGATTAGTTAAGTTAGTTTATAGATCGTGTGCTTATATAATAATGAAGATGGAATGATCTGGGTTAAAGATACGACCGTCACTGAGATCACATTTCATTTACTTTAAAAATTAAACCTGGACATGGAAATCGAAACCGGGACTTTTGAATTAGAACGCCATTATATAATCAATCGGTTCAGAATGTGCATGTTAATATTTTTAAGAATAAATAATTCATGTAAAGTCTTTATATATATTAACACTCAATATCCGGTGGTACTGGCGTGTTAGTTTACAATCCTCAACACGATCAGAGAAGCCGGGGTTCAATCCCAGCTGAATGGTCAAGGGTGGGTTTTCCCCCTCAGTGGTTTACCCAGGCGAATAACATCTAGATAGGGTTAAAGTGTTCAGTAGGTCGTGGCAGTGTTGGCTGCATATTATCGCGCTATTATCAACTTTTTATTGGGGAAAGTTATATAAAATGAGGCCTCACTCAACTTTCTTGTCAAAGGTTTACTCGTCAAAGGCTATCAATTGATTTTGAGCTTTCGACGTTTGATTTGAGTGAAAACGCATATTTTTCCCCTTCACGCTAGGATGATAACTTTCAAACGACTCCTCTCCCAGCTCGCTATTTGTTGCACCAAACCACTCAAGTAAGAATTTAGTTATTATTTTAACCAAAGAGAAATATTTTATTCACTGATATACAAATCTACACAGATCTTGGTTTCCATGGTGATGTAAGCAAAGAATGATTTTACAGATAAACCACTGCACAAACAGCAGAAAATCTGGAAATTCGTTTGAAAAATGGGGTCTTCGTTGGCGGCTGATATTTATGACGACATCCTGAGCCCCTAACCTTTAAAATGAGTGGTCTTTTTTCAAAATTGGTTTAGCCGTTTTTTTGTAACTTTTATTAAAAGAAATATGCTTATCAAATTGTATATATAAGATATGAGTAGGTCAGCTAGTATTGCTCCGGAATGCTGAGTCAAGCATTCAGCATCCTAGTTCCTCTTCGGTGGATGCTTATAAACAATATCACAGTCTCTTATCATAATCCAGCGGAGATAAATATTATTTCAATTTTAATATTGATTAAATCAAGAGTAAGTCTTTGCCGGAAAGGTTGAAAGTTCAAAAGTAACAAAACTTAAATAAAATAAAAAGAGGAAAAAGCTCAAGTAATCCAACAACTCCACTCAACGAAAGTAACGAACGTACCCTCCATTGTGATTTCCCAAAAGTCGGTGGGAAGGAGGGATTAGGGGTACCGGTGAACGAATTGGACAAACATTGATTTCTTTTAGTCAGAATCATGAAATATGAACCATCTCGTCTGGCAAGAACGCCACCTCCAGTCCACGGGTTAGGAAGGGGTGGGGGGACAGGCTGTACCGGGCCGAAACAAAAGGTATGAGCGCCTCATATCATACATTTTTAAACAACCTGGCACCGGTTAGACTACACTCTCGCCTTCTAAAGGTGGTACTTTTCCTTTTTAACCTTTACCCTTTAAAAGGGGTAGTGCAAACAGCCTTTCTATGTTCGTGTCTTGGACCATTTCTTAATCAACTTAGATAAAAGCACGGTGCTCATGTAAACTCATTTGGCTTTAAAACAGCGATGCTTCGAGTCAAATTTTGCGCTTAGGATATAAACTAAAGCATTGTTTATTATGTATTAAATAGAGATAAGAGAAAAGCGTTGGAAAATGATGGACCGGCTGGTGAAGATAAGGAGGCGATATGGCATGAAGGTCAACATTGAGAAGTCAAAAGGGATGGTGATTTCAAAAAATGAAGAGCCGTTGAAAATCAAAATCTGAAACCAAGAGTTGGAAAACATAGAGCAGTTCAAGTACCTGGAAAGTCTGCTGACAAAAGATGTATACCACATCAAGGAAATTAGGTCGAGGATCACCATTGCCAAGGAAGCTTTCAACAAGACAAGGTTACTGCTGACCATCAAGTTGAGTTTGGAACTGATGAAGAAACTGTTTAAATGCTTCATTTGGAGCATTGTGCTGCATGGAGCAGAAACTTTGACTCTCAGGAAGATGAAAAAGAAATACTTGGAGAGCTTTGAAATGTGGTGCCGAAGAAGGTTTGAGAAGATCAGGTGGACAGACAGGGTGACAAATTAAGAAGTCCTAAGAAAAGTGGGTAAGAAGAGAACCATTTTGGATGTGATTCTTCGGTGCAAAGCAAAGTGGATTGGGCACATCCTTAGAAGGAACTATCTTCTGCACGACGTCATAGAAGGAAAGGTTGAGAGGAAGAGGAACTAATGAAGAAGGAGGATTCAAATACTGGATGACTTGAAGGAAAGAAGAGAATGTTGAGAGCTGAAGGAGGAGGCATAGGCCAGGGCGCAATGGTGGTATAAGTTCACTGACTAAAGGAATTGACCAGGTTTGAAACAGAACACCAAATAATAATAAGTTGATGCACTTTGTCCTCGTCGTGGACTCTATTTTGAAACTAGCAATTGTTCGCGGCTTCGCTCGCATTAAACAACAGATAAACATATTCGACAATTTAAATTGCTAAATTGTTTTATGCGCGTACGACGATTCATGAAGAAACACGAACTCGCCCCTCTACTTCCACACCCCAGCTCATATTATGTGCCATCTTATGTACCCACAACATTTGTACTTTGTACTTTGGAGTTAGGGCCACCCTTTAGGGTGTACAAACAGTGTGGCCACATAGGGCCCCTTGATTATGGGAGCCCCGCGCTTGCTTAGGTGAGCGAGAGGAAATACACAAATTGGGGTAGGAAATTTTTGCTTGCGCGCTCGAATGGTAGCTTCCCTGTAAAGGCGATCTAGAAATATTGCCGGAGTGTAGAAACAAATAAAAAATAATTATATGGTTTGGTTTATTGACCGAGTGAAGAGAATTCTCCGTTTTAACTCCACCAATTTCTATCTGTTTGTAGTGGATCAAAATGTGTGTGTATATGTATGTATATATATGTTTGTATATATGTATATATATATGTATGTATATATGTATGTATATATATATGTATATATATATGTATATAAATATATATGTATGTATATATATATGTATATATGTATGAATTGTATGTATGTATGTATGTATGTATGTATGTATGTATGTATGTATGTATGTATGTATGTATGTATGTATGTATTAAAATAACTTTTGAACGCATAAACCAATTTAATTAAAACTTGTCCGACATCTTAGCTCAATTGGTAGTGTTTGTCTACTGAGCTAAGGGTCTCGGGTTTGATTCCCGGCATGGCCGAAAAGTTATCATTGGTGAAATGTGGATTTTCCCTTTTACAGTGATGAATTAAAGGCCGTGGACTGGATGTTGTGTCCGTCCTAGATTTAAGTTAGCTTATAAGTCGTGTGATGATATAATCAGATGGTTCAGAAAAGTGCATGTCAAATACAGTATCTGAAATAAATGAAAAAAGAAGACGATATATTCAAACTTGGCACAGTTGTTCGTTTTACCGTTATTTACCTTAGGACAATATATAAGAAAAGTTGGGCGATACAGCTCGAACCAAAAGTCACCTCCAGCGCACTTTATTGTAATTTGATTTAGAAAACGGTGGAATGAAACCAGTGAAATAGTTTAGCCATATTTTAAAAAATACAAAAAAATTGAAAAACATTTAATTTAATATACATACATATATACCTAGTCACGCCACTCCCTTAGGGGGTAGGCAAGAAAAACTATGCATTTAGTTAAAAAAAACTCCTTACTTAATCCGTCATAACGAACTTTCTCCACACTTCTCTATCCTTGCATCCTTCCTTAGCTTCAACAACATCCACACACCTAGTCATACATATTCTTTTATTCTTAAAACTATTAATGTGTCTCTTTTTCATCCATTCGTCTACAACAATTAACCACGTTTTACATGGCCTTCCCCTTCCGTGTGATCCACACACTCTACCTACATATATTTTCTTCGTAAATCAATCCATACTCATTATCTCAACATGCCCAAATCAATTTAACTCGCTTCTTTCACATTGACCTATTGGATCCACTTTCAAAACACACTCCTTCAGCACCCATTAATTACTAACTCTGTACAAACACATTTCTTAGATATCTCATTCCAACCACATCCACCATGCTATAGTGTTTCTCCTAATAAACACAACACTTCACGTCCATAAAATAATGTTGACTTTAGCAAATTTCTATATACTTTTATTTTAAGATTAAAAAATATATTAAACTGGTTTCAATTTCATTGTTGTTAAGTGATAAACACTTAAAACCGCACTTCTATTCGTTTTTTGGTCTGAGCGTGATCATATATCTTATTCCGGCTAAACAGCCGCTAGTTGGGCTCCAAAATGGAGCATATAATTCATTCACGATCTATGTTTACTTGGAAGACAGCTCAAAATGTTACTAGAAGTAGTAACTAATATATCACTACGCCAACAGCTGACATCTATCACTTTGGATAACTGTAATGAAAACAGATGGTAATATATGAATGTGTTAGGTAACCACAGTAATTTAGACCAATATTATTTATATATTTATTTGAGGTCGGACACAAAGCTTATTTATCGTTTTATTACACTTAAAATAATAATATTCACACTACTTTCACAAAAACTTCTAACGAATATAGCTTCAAAATGGCGACCAACGAATTTAAACCATGTGGTTGAAAGTGACGGAAACCAGTTCTTTACAATGATGCACCCACGCAGTGGATAATTTTTTTTTATTCAGTTAAATATTTCTAAATACGATAAAATAATCATAAAATCACTTATTGTATGTAAAAAATGACAAGTATTTTCTCTTTTCCAAGTAAATACGATGCCTGTATTAAAAGGTATTAATGTATGCACTATATTACACATGATCAATAACATTCCAAAACGAAGAATAAGTACTTTTAATTATGTTTAAAATATTGTTTGGAGTTGAATATAAAGAAATTATACAACGTAATGAAATAGTATGAGCAAACTTAAGTTTACGTTAGTTTAAATGTAAAATATAACAGGTGATTAAAAAACTTTATATTTATAACAAAACAGTGATATTTTACAAGTGTTGGCAACCCAAAACCTAAACAAATAATTTTCGAACTGTCATCCAGGTAAAAACCTATCGTGAACGGACTTTAGCTTAGCTGGTGTCGTAGCCTGGAGTTTAATTACAAGACAGTAGAAGTAAGATGAATAAAATATTTCACCGATTAAATAACCAAATATATATATTTTTACCACGTTTTATTACCAGTCCAAACTACACAAATGGAATTGGGATGGGTAAGGTAGAATTTTGAGGAAATGGACCCGCATATGCTTGGATAGAGCTGAAAACCATTTGTCGAAAATGACCCACGAAACGCCCAGCCGTGATATGAACCCCGACCTCCCTGTTAATGGTAAACTAGACCAGACGAACTTGACGTTTAGTCCGCCTGCCCACTTATGTGGATAGATTGTCATTATTATAGAACGCAGAGAATCACACTTCGATGTGATTTCTGGTAATAGCGTGGTTGTGCATCTAATTTCTAAGTTAAACGACCGTTTTATGGGATCTTCATAACCTCGGGTTCGAGCGAGCAAATTAGTCTGTTATGGCTCATTTAATATGTGCTGCACCCAAGTGATGTGTACATTCTGTTCCACCGAGAAAACAGTAGAAAACTATACGACACCACATGAGTGTTTTTATTAGTAGAGCGCATGTTAAACACCAAGTTTATTAACGACTTATTCTAAGAGATGGCGATTAAGATGGTAACTTACAAGAAATGTACCCGCATTGCCGTGGAGAGGGGATGTAAGCCCCATAAATAAGGTCCCCCTCTCCCCAATGTAGCTGTCCAACATTCATTACTTAATCTCATATCCTGGTTGATAAAAGTATGTCCATGGATATATATATATCTATATCTATATCCATCTATATCTAAATTAATATATATGGGTGATTCTATGAAAAAAGGAAACATTAAGTCCCTTTCGATTAGTAATAATAAATGCTTATATTATCTCATTTAAACTTTATACCTAGTTGATTGAACATTAATGTTTATAATAAGCATGTGTTATTGACAATTTATAATCAATAACATTAATTGAAAAATTAAAAATTATCAGTTTTCTCAACTCCATGGTGTGTCCTAACTCCAACTTCTTGGGAAACTTTTGTTTAAAATTATAGTAAACTTTGAAAGAAATCAATTATAAAAACGTGGAGGCAAACCAATAGTAATAGCTTGATAATATAAATAAAAAAATACAAAAATTATTTATGTAACTAAGACTATAAAAAATATATAATCTATGTCCTCAAAATTTTATCTCAACTCCATGGAATAAGAAGTAGTTCATTTTACATCCAATAGAGTGAACTTAATGCAACAGTTGTGTGAGGAAAATGAAGATATTTCAGCCATTTTTTTTGTCGTGTAACAGTGTAGTTGTTTGAATGGTTTTCATTGTGATTTTTGTTGAAAGAATAAGCATTGGCAGCATGAGTATGCTTTTTATTTCTCAACACCATGGTTTTAATTTTGTTTTAATTATATGCATGTTTTAACTACTTTTAGTTGAGAAAGGTTACTTATAAAGTATTATAGATTTAGCTACATAACCAAACTGATCTTGCCAAAACTTGGCTCAAGAACCATGTTCAAACTAATATTTCTCAACTCCATGTACCTCAACTCCATGGCATGTTTGAAAAGTGAAAAACCATGGAGTTGAAAGGGAGCCATGGAGTTGATAAAAATAATAATAATAATAATAATAATAAATGCAAAAGACCAGACATATGTTATACATCCCAAGTTTCTATTGAAAAATAAGATTATTTATTTTAATGAAATTTAAAAAAGCATTTCTGAGCTTTCAGAGAGAGAGAAAAGGAAAAAAAGAAAAATGTGGCGGGAATCTTCAAACAAACATTACCAGAACAATAAACAAACAAGAACCACAGAAAAATTAAAGTTTGTTAATTATCCTCCAGCAAGTCTTTCAGTACTTAATTGTAACTCTAATGATGGAAATGGAGTTAAAGAAGAACCTGGAAGTTCTGACTTAAAATCAATGGAAATAGCCAGTACCAATACTCAAAGAACGAGAGGACGGAAAAAGGTTCGCAAGGACAAAGCAAAAGCATACAGAACAATAAATAAGATGAAAAACCAGTTGATCAATATGACAAAAAATATGGAAAGGTACAAAAAGAGATACCAACGTTTAAAAGCGAAGAAAGAAACTATCAATCAAAACACCCCACAAACTAAGGTCAGAAAATTGTTAAAAAGATGCAACGTGTCAAGTGAGGTAAAAAAAATTGCTTTTTAGTGAAGTGGTTGAAACACAACTCTGTTCAAATTTCAAAAAAATGAAAGATGACAAATCCAAACAAATATTTACTAAGTTGGTAACGGGCAAAATTTTGAAAAAATACAGGCAATTAAAACAGTCCCGTGCGTTCTTGACATATAAAAGGTTTTCTAGCTGTGAACGTATGAAAAAGAACATACATTATGAACGAAAATTGTATCTAAGATCTTGTATTCCTAAAAATGTTACTGATGATGTTCAAGTTTTTCTTGAAAAAGATGAAAACAGTAGAATATGTTCTGGAAAAAAAGAAACCTTAACCAGAGGGAAAATAATGAAACAAAAACGATTGCTAAATGATTCCATGAAGAGTTTGTATTTAAGATTTTTGGAGACTCACAGCTACAAAGTTAGTTATGCTTTCTTTTGCAAACTTAGGCCATTTTGGGTTATTCCTCCATTAGTCAGCAACCGTGAGACATGTTTATGTATTCTTCATGAAAATACAGAACTTTTAATAAAAAAAACTCAATTTTCTTGGTATTATTTTTACTAAGAACACACAGGATATTTTCAAAGAAATATGCTGCGAAAGATACAGTGAAAAAAGTTTGTTACGAACCTGTTCTTTATGCAAAAACAAAGAGATCACTATTGCAGAATTTGATGGAGACAAAGAAGATATATTTAAGAAATGGACATCAACAAGAGAAAACCGCATCACTCAACAAAACAAAGAAATTGTCTGCCAAATAACAAAGAAAGTTGACATAAGATGTACACAGAAAGAAATGATTGATACTTTTCTAAACAATTTGCCTAAGTTTATGCATCATCACTTTAATATTGTTCACCAATATAAGAGCTTAGATGACTTGAAGGCAAATCTTAAAAGTACTGAGATACTTATACATGTTGACTTTTCAGAAAATTGGGTTTGTAAATATTCCGAAGAAGTACAATCTGTCCACTTTGGTGCATCTAAGCAGCAAGTCACCCTGCACACAGGTGTTATGTATTACTTATGTGGCATTTCCAACACCATAAAAGTTGATTCATTTTGCAGTTTGTCTGACTCATTAAACCATGGGCCAGCAGCAATTTGTGCACATCTTCATCCTGTCATTGAAAGTGTCAGCTCTCGGTTTCCAAATATTAATACCATACATTTTTTATCAGATAGCCCAGCAACACAATACAGAAATAAGTCAATGTTTTATTTATTTGCAACACATCTGGCAAATTTTAAAATCAAATGTCAAACTTTGACTTGGAACTACAGTGAAGCTGGCCACGGCAAAGGTGCCCCAGATGGAATTGGTGGTGTCATTAAACGAACCGCGGACAGACTTGTTGCTCAAGGTGAAGACATACCTACTTGTACAGCACTGGTTGACAAATTAAAAAAACAAAATTCCGGTGTCAATATATACACAATAAAAAATGAAAACATTGAAGCTGTTAAAGCTCTTCTGCCTGTGAAAGTTTTGCCATTCGTAGGCACCATGAAAGTACACCAAGTTACCTGGAACAGTTTATCACCAAAAAGAGTCAACTTTCGAACACTTAGCTGTTTCCACTGTACACCTGGCCTAAAGTGCAAACATTACAACCTGGGAGAACTGGACTTTTAAAGTTTTAGAGCTTACTTTGTCACAAGTTAATTCAGATGTAATAAAACTTATAATTTGAATTAAATGTACAAAATATACATTGTAATACTCTAATCATTAAAACACTTCATAGTAATTTCAAATAATACTTTTTGTATTTATTTATATTAATTCTGTGCTAGTATTCTCAACTCCATGTTTGTTATTTCAACTCCATGTGATGTGTAAAATCATAATTTAAATATTCTATGAGGATTGAAATTTTCAGCTCTGCTATTGTTTTCACATTAATTTACACTTTAAGATGTAATAGCTGTAATTTTTTCAAAAAATTTCATAGTCATTTTTTTACATTCATTTCGAAACTCTATTATTTACCATTTCTGTAGAATGACCCATATATATTAATTTAGATTAGTGTATGGACGCCAGGAAATCAAGTCTATATGTATATCGTAACGAATTATACCACGTGACCATCGATGCTGGTAATACGAGTAGAGGATCTAGTGCTGGTGTATATTAAACTGCTAAAGTCTGATTTTTATAGGAATATAGCATCTATTAAGATTTCTGCATTTCTTGCAAAAGTTTCCTTACTATTGCCCGACAAAGTTAAATTATTTGCGTATCGTCCTAGTAGCTGTGTTGTACTGTTTAATGTCAACCCTTCCCTACTCTCTTGCATTACCCTAATATCATAATCTAAGGTAAGATTAAAAAGTATTGGGGGAAATACATCTCCTTATTTCAACCCATTATGTATTTCGAAAGTACCTGATAAGTGGCACCCAACCCGTACCCTGACACAAGTATCAAACAAACATACCTCAATTAGAATGACAAGTTTTTGGGTATCTCAAACTTAGCTAAAATGTTATTTAGCTTATTTATTTTAGCTGAATAGTAGGCGTTTATAAAATCTATGTATAAATGATGAAACGTCATGTTGTATTACCACTTTTTTCTAATATTTATTAATTATAACTAATACAATGTTGGTGGTTGAAATTGGTCTTCCTATAAAAATCAGGGTTTAGATAGTACTATGGATTAGCCTTTAGCAATCAAGATGGATTAAATAGTTAGATTATTCTATATGTTATTTACGGTTACAGCCGCATCTAAATATCATGTTCTTTAAATAGAAAAATTACACCAGGACACGGAAATCGAACCCGGGACCTTTGGAGCACAGACTATGCCTTAAAATATGAGTAAAGAATGACCCTGGGCACGGGACGATTCCTGGATAGCTCAGTGGTTAGAGCATTGGCATACCAAGCCAAAGATCCCGGGTTCGATTCCAATGTCCGGGTGTCATTTTTCAAATTAAAGAATACTTTATAAATCATGTTGAACGCCAAATACCATAGCGCATCTGGATAAGCTAAGGCTTTATTTATAGGAACATGTACATGCTAAATAAAAATAATATTGTAATGTGCCATATTATTGTCTTAGGTGGGTGTGAGAACAATAGTGGAGTATTTTTACATCTTTTATAATAAACAAAACTTTTTCGGGCCAAACAAAACTAAACATTTCTTTAGTAGATACATTTTTTAATCGTCTACGTTTAGCACTCTCAGTAATTCTTGAATATTTGGACACACATTTTTTATACTAAGATAAAAAGTCTTGGTAGAATTCCGCGATGTACATGAAAAATATCCAAGCATTGTTGGGAATAATGCACGTAGAAAATTAAACTAAATATATCTAACAAAGTAATGTTTGATTTAACTTGGCTACAAAGGATGTTTGTTACCAAAAACTATAAAAAAAACACGTACCTTGGCTCAATCTTAACTTCCATCCCAACTCAAGGCAGGCAGGCAAGTCGACTGCCGAACAGAGAAGGCGGAGTTCAGTTCCATGTGGTGCATCAAATAATTTATTATTCATCTATGGGTCCGCAGTACTATCCGGATAGTAACATTCTTATTGACTCGTAGTTCGTGTTCGGTTATGCGCATGGTCCTTTGTTTCATCAGCCGCGTCTTACTACCAGACCCAACTAGAGGCTCTACCCATTTTAATAACCACACTAATGGGGAAGGAAGGATCAAAAATAAATACACCCGCATCTATGTGGAGGGAGAGTGAATAGCCATTTATGAAAATATTAGGAAATTTTGAAAAATGATACCTGAAACGCGAATCGAACCCAAGACCCTCTGTTTAGCGCACCATTGCTGAACTATCCATGATTCGTCCCATGTCCAAGGCCATTCTTCACTCATATTTTAAGGAAGAGTTTGTGATGGACGTGGGGGAATCCAAGACTAACACGAAGCCAATAGGCACCGCAGACACTGGTGAATCGAGAGTCGGCTTTATGCTGCCGCTAATTACAATTCATTACAGTAGTAGAGCATTGGCGAGTTAAGTCAAGGGTTCTTGACTCGATTCCCGTGTTCCGAGTGTCATTTTTCAAAATTTACGACTACGGTAGGCTACTTGATACGGCTTATATCCGTAACTAATTATCTTTTCCATTTAGTAAGCTCTGTTGTTCATGTGCTTCAAATCATACAATCATTCGCTTACACCCACATTCAGGAAAAAAAAAACACCCTCACAACACCCAGCCGGAGTTCGAACCCGTATAATATGTTAAAAATATCTAAGGCGGTGTGAAAATAGTTTAAAGAGTTAGAATCACATTGGAATTGTCGTGATTGGAGGATAGGGCAGATTAAACCCCGGCAGAAGTCACTAGGGGTAGTTTCACAAAAGTTTCGCTTATTTTCTCATCCGCGCCAATTCCAAGTCAATTTATTCTCATACACCCTACCCCTTGAAATAAATTGTTGGTAAACCTTAATGTTTAAAAAGTAACAAAAAAAAACCTCAGGATAATTATATTTAATACAAACTCACCGCCTTAACAATTACTGGAGAATTACCCTGGACGTGAGACGAACCAAGAGCTAAAGGGTGAAACGTTGGAGTGAAAAACCAAAAGCTTCCAAGTTCAATTTCCGTATCAATGTTGTATTAAAAAAAAACAGTCACGTTGAAATAAGTTACGTTTACGTTAGAATGTTAGGGAAAACTTTAAACCCTTAAATAGATGTCAGTATTTTGTGTATTGAAGTAGAGCACGTCTGGTAATACGTGTAGACAAGTGTCCGGTATCACAGTGGGGAGGGAAGGGGAAGGTGATGTAGAGGGAACACCCCAGTGAAGGGGGATATACAGTGTGTCACACACACAGTTGTGATCAATACAACCCCCCTACCCTCGGCTTGGATTGAGACTTCACAAATACACCCCACTCTCACGCTCCCTCTCGAAACAAAGACCCCCAACCCGTACAGGAGACCCGCGGCGGGCTCGAGAATCTCTCTCCTCACCGCTCAACGGAATATTATGTTTTAGTGCACATCACTTATTGCTACCTGTTAGGGATAACCGCATATTCAACATATAGGGGTACAGACGAGAAAGTTTACCAGGAGGGAAAGTGATAATACAATATACGAGATACCAGCCAACCGGGATTCGAACTCCGAACTCACCATCACCCTCAATACAGACTATGGCGAGAGTGACTCCTTAGACCATTCTCCCACCAATGCGGGGAACAGGAAGATAATTGATACGATCGTCCCTTGTTTGATTCCAAGAACAGTTCATTCGACTTACAATTCAACAGAAACAATTGAAGCGTAAGTATTTTCTTCTCGCACATTTACCCTGATTCTGTTGGGAAGAACAGTTTTAGAAAATACAAACATAGATTCAAGTAGGAGGAACAGTTTTATAAAATACATAGTTTTTTGGGTCAGCATTGATAATAACATTTTCTTAAATGTAACTGAATGTTGTAGACGAATGATTGAAAAAGAGAAACATGAAGAGTTTAGAGATTAAAAGAGCCTGTATGACTCGGAAGTGGGTGAAGCCAAGGGAGTATTTATTAGTGTATATATGTATGTACTTAATTATTAATGTATTTTATAGGTAATGATAATATCTAATTATTACTTGATTTTTAATGTTATTTTATAGATATTGATAATATCGATCAAAAGCTAAGGATGTAAATGACATTACTTGAGGTTTGAATATATTATATTAAAATAGTTTTACTACGTTTGTGACTGTCATTTACTGTTCTTCAAAACATAACGTTTCTATTTTGTAAACACATACGCGTGAACACAGCCGAATTCGGTTTGTATGACGCCATCAACCGCTCTTATTTAATCTGGATTGCCATAGTAATTTATGAAGAGAACGCAGCCTTTTATAAGCTGTTTTGTAAAGCATTTTTAAGTGAACCACAGACGCCACTTTTACAAAAAATAAAGGCATAAACAGCCATTTTCATAACTTCGTGTTTCAATAATATAAAAACTTTACAAACCAAATTGTTGTTAAAGTTTTGATCGCCAACAGTGACAGAAGCTCAACAACATAATATGGTCTTTCAGATAATATAATTTGACGTATGGATACATGAGAGTTGATCTGGTAGCTTTTCTTAACTGTTGCTTACCACCCCTCCTACGCTTGATATACTTTACTTGTGACTGTCGGATCTTTGTTTAAGTGTCTGTACTTTCTGAATTACTGTTACATTTTAACTATCATCTTCATTCATTCATATCTCATGAATTAAACCATTAAAATAAGCTTGGTACTAAACCATATGGCCTTAACTATATAATATGGTCAAGTTGTACTCTTCCATTAAAACATTCACGTATTGAAAGAACCGCTTCGGGGGCCGAATGGTCTAAAGCGCTACTCTCGCAATATATTGTGAAAGGAAGATTCACACAAACGCGGGTACACTTCCTCTAAATTCAACCTGCAACATCCCTAGCCCATTAGCGTGATTAGTACATAAGCGTATAATGTGAATGGATAATAAGTCGCGGCGCTTTTAAAAAAAAGTATTTTAAGCAAGATCTATTAGGAGCGCCTGAACTTGATTGCGCCCACAACCCGCAGTACTGATGTGAGACTCTGACTGAAGGTATTGCAGGCGCCGAAACTTCCGAACAGGTTCTGATTCTAAATTTACCACCCGGGCAGTCATAGATCCAGGTCCGGGTACCATGTTTCTGTACACGGCTCGAGTCACATGACAACAACCAGTCGATTGTATCGATTGTATTGTACATTGCAGTATACATACAAAGTACCGTAGTAATATTTTAAAATATTTGTGCGTGACCCAGGATAAATGTTTTTAGTGTAGTGATCGTACGTGGAAGGTAACTTAGAATTTTAAAATTCTGGCTTCGAAGTGCACATGTTCATGGACAGGTGCTACTATTTTTTTTTTTAATATCTGCATGCGGTAGGTATTTTGTTAGAGCGAAATTTTGAAATTCTTTACTTGAGCTTGTTAACTGTGTAAACCCTTTATAAAAGAAAGTCCGTCGCAAGTCAGAGCATAGTAGGTTTCTGGTAGGAAGATCATTATTCGACAGTTACATAAGTTTGTAACCATACGTCAAGCTATGATATATGTGGATATAGTCTTTTATAAATAACATTCATACCAATAAAATATCACTTATAACACAGTAAATTGGTATCAATTTTGGCCTCAAAAAATATATGTTTTCTAAATGTCCTTTTCATGAGGATTGGACTTTAGTAAAGCTAGCTGATGAGGTGCCATTAAGATAATATTATCTACAATTGTAGTTTTAATTGAGCACAACTCCTTCTGAGCACGTGAACTCTAATCTAGATTACTCTGTCCCTCTCCTCCAATCCCATTCCTCCATACATAAACAAATCAATAATAAATGGTACGACAGATTCACACTCACTTACTTATATGGTGTATTATAACTTCGATTTTTTTTTTCGTAAATAGGATTTCAGTATGCTACGCTTAAGTAAGTTTTCCTTAAAAAAATTAAAATTGTTCATACATTTTTAACAAATCTCAAATTTTCAAAAATCAGTAATTTTATCAATAATTTAACCAATTATTTTTGATTTGTAACATAAAAAAAACATATTCTTGCTTATCATGAAGAACAGTTTCCATATATATATTTTGAACCAGATATTCAAGGATATTTCCGAAAGATTACAAATTTTCTCAAATTTGTCATAAGTAAACTATCTTTATTATCATGTAAAATAAATCTAAGATACCAATTTTGAACAAAATCATAGTAGCTATTTTCAAAAAATTAAAATTTTTTCAAAAATTAGTCATCAGTAAGTTACGATAAAATAATATTATTAAATCAAATAAAATCTATAAAATAATGTATAGCCTATTGTAAAAACCTTACCAAATACCCCATCTGAACCAAATAGTTGCTATTTTAAGGCAAATCTAAAATTTTAAAAAACATCGTCAGTAAACTAACCTTAAACAATTTTTTTTCCAAAAAACAAGAATACTTTTTAATATGTCATATCAAACACTTCCCAGATATACATTTTAAACAAAATAGCCAAATTATTATTATTATTATTATTATTATTATTATTATTATTATTATTAGCACCGCGTCTTACTACCCGTTCGGGTTGTACGCACTTACGCTAATGTGTAATGGTAGAGTGATTGTGAGATGAAATGGAGGACCTACAGTTAAAGGTGGGATCCGAACCACGATGGAGGCCTGGCATTCCACACACTCACAAGTTGTGATTAATACACGTTTTGTCAAAGGTAAAGGAAGGGTTTGGCAATCAGATAAATCTGTGCGGGGACCGTGTATTGAACCCCGGACCCTCAGCACCGAAGTCTGACACCTTACCCCTAGACCGCCAGGTTACCTAAAATAGCCAATTTGAAAATAAGGAAAGAAAACTTAAATATTACAATCAGAAGTAACTTAATATTTTCTTTAACAACTTTGTATTGTTAAAGTTGTTACAGAAAATATTAAGTTACTTCTTATTGTAACATTTAAGTTTTCTTTCATTATTTTCAATTTAAAAATCTTCTTACTACAAATTAACAAGTTTTTTAAAATCCAAAATCCATCAAACCGTTTCAGATCTGTGGCCAGGAACAAACAGACAGACATAATTTTAATATCAACATTTTTGAATTCAGGGGCATATAAAACGTAAGTATTAATCATAATCTCAAGGTAGAAAATGATCACAAATACAATACTTTCTAATTAGATGAAAAAGTAAAAATATGCTTCAAAGACCATTTATATTGGCATTTAAAACTTATTTACAACAAAACAAAATTCAACAAGATATGAACCACAGCTAAAAGGGTAAGAACAAAGTTTTAAAGTTATTAAGTTGGTAGAGTACACAAAATCTGGTTGGATCTGAGACTCAGCTGCACTTCCCATTGGCAGTGTCAAGAAGCGCTCAGGGCTGAAGGTCTGGACTGACAAACGTCGGTGTTGTTAGACCCAGAGGCGGAATGTAAATACACTAGTCTTGAACACGAGTCTAGAGATATACATAATATACACCAGCTCGCAACTCACGGAGGAGGAGGTTGGGGAGGCAAATAAACAATACCCGAGGCCACTAACTTGCTCCCAACTACACCGCTGCCCTCCTCCCTACATTTTTATCGATCCTCGTGCGCCGAGATTAGGGTTGTATGTCTTGAGGAACACGCAGGGTATACAGACAAGTCGAAAAGGGCGCTCAATTCCATGCAAGTGGTCTTGTCTAGAGAAGAATCCACATTCACTACTAATTCGGGTCACATGACTAATGTATTTGGGTAATTTCGTGTCAAGTGATCCAATGGAAAAAAAAACCTCCGTGATCCTATGAAGAAACTTTCCACCCATAAAATTTTATATGGGATTTTTTCTTTCCCGACGGCTTAGCTCAGTCAGTAGCGTGTCTGTTTAGTGAGCTAAAGGTCCCGGTTTCGACTTCCGGCATGGCCGAAAAATTTATCTCTGGTGAAATTATGGTTTACCCTTTCACAGTGATGAAGTAACGACTGGGGACTGGATGTTGTGTCTGTCTTAGTCTTGAGTTATATTATAAGGCATATGAAGCTACAAAAGGCCTAGCAAGCCGATAGTGTAAAATATATGGCTTTAATAAAAAAACTGACCCAGATCACAGGCTGGAAACAGTGATGGGTTTAATAAAAAAAAGTGTGATTTTTGTCAAATTTTCAAAAAATTAGGTATTTGAGAAATTTAAGGTCATAGATTTCATGGCATTACCTTAAAATTAAAAACTTTCCAAGCCTATTGGTGTTTTGTATCATGTGGAAGCTTATGAAATAAGCTACAAAACGTTTTTCCTCCTAAACCTTCTATCTCATTTATAGCTTGAGTAATCATTTATTTTATAACTGCGTGTCAAAGGAAAATTGCGATTTCGTTTGGATTTCAAAGGGTTTTAACTTAAAAACTACAGCAAATAGAGATTTTATAATAGAAAATTTTAATTATTTATTATCTCTAGGGGTAAATTTAGTGAGCAAAACTTGAAATAAAATCCAAATGGTTAAGATTCAAAATTGTTTAAAAAAAATTGGATCACTTAATATGGAATGACCCATATTATATTAATGCACTGATACCCGCTTCAATCCTCTGTTCACCCAATAGAGCTTCGAACCCAGATCACCGGCTAATCAGATTAAATGAGCTTGTTATTTAACCGCATGCCCGACGGTGAGGCTAAGGTATATTTAAAATATAAAATAAATAATAGGGAAAGGAATGTATTAGTAAGGGCTTTGATTATAATCTTATCTGGTAAACAGAAGGCATGGGAGTTCTGAGTTAGAAGAGAACTGGAATCGCTGTTATTTCTTTATTGTGAGACTAATTCATCTGATCGTGTTTCTGGTGCTAATGTTCTTAAAAATCAAACAAAACGGATAACTTTTAAACTTAAAATATCTCGATTGGGTTCACACCATTTAAAGAGGCTGTCGTCCTAACTGCGAATAGTCCAGATTGCGGACACGTGGGTACCTGGAGAGGATTATCTGGTATAGACACAAGGAGGAGTCTAGATTGTGGACACTTGGGTACCTAGAGAGGATTATCTGCTTCAGACATGCAAGGAGGAGTCTATATTGTGAACACATGGATACCTGGAGAGGATTATCTGCTTCAGACACGCAAGGATGAGTCTAGATTGTGGACACGTGGGTACATAGAGAGGATTATCTGCTTCAGACACGCAAGGATGAATTTATATTTTGTACACGTGGGTACCTGGAGAGGATTATCTGGTATAGACTCATATTGTGGACACTTGGGTACCTAGAGAGGATTATCTACTTCAGACACAAGGATGAGTCTAGAATGTGAACACGTGGGTACCTGGAGAGGATTATCTGCTTCAGACACGCAAGGATGAGTCTAGAATGTGAGCACGTGGGTACCTGGAGAGGATTATCTGCTTCAGAAACGCAAGGAGGAGTCTAGATTGTGGACACTTGGGTACCTAGAGAGGATTATCTGCTTCAGACACGCAAGGAGGAGTCTATATTGTGGACACGTGGGTACCTGGAGAGGATTATCTGCTTCAGACACGCAAGGATGAGTCTAGATTGTGGACACATGGGTACCTGTAGAGGATTATCTGCTTTAGACACGCAAGGATGAGTCTAGATTGTGGACACTTGGGTACATAGAGAGGATTATCTGCTTTAGACACGCAAGGATGAGTCTAGATTGTGGACACGTGGGTACCTGGAGAGGATTATCTGCTTTAGACACGCAAGGAGGAGTCAAGATTGTTAACACGCCATGTTGCTATGCCATCCCACCACTAATTAGACAAGAGGGGCGGTCCACGGGTGCATAGCAGTCATGCCACCTTGTCAGTCTAAACTTAACTAAATTACATACAAGAGCAATTTTAGGCTAGGCTAGGTTAGGTTTATGGTAAGTTTGGTTAAGGAGAACGCCCCGGTGCCCGAAGGGTGCGGCCAGTAACACCTTCCACCGATGTGACCACCTTCACGCAGGAATTATTGTGAGTTGCTCTTTTACTTGTTCGCAAATTGGACACTGGATATTTAGGTGGCCATAACATTTTGAGTGTGTTTGCAATCTGAAAGAGTTGCCCTGTTCACAATGAGGGGGCAACTTTTAAATAGTTTGGAAATTTTCCGTCTCACATCGCTAATTTTGCGTGAACATCCAGTAACTAATATGATTAACTAAGTGTGCTATTTATTTTCACATATGCTAATATCCCCTTGTCAGTTTTAAAGCCTCAAAAAGTGATACAATAATTAACTCAATAACTTTCATTTCAAGTTTGAAAATATAATATCTTCATTTTATCTCCTTAGACTTTCTTGATGATTACCAACCTTTACTACCCTAGTTTATTGTTTACAATTGATTAATAATGATGCAATAATATAATTAGTTAAAGACATTTAATTTTGATTAAAAAACGCTGATTACATTTATCAGCTGTTCAGTGTTCTCTTTGCAATAGTTGAACCAGAGCTTCTGGACTCCTAGAGGCTGCCATTGTACACTTCGTTAACCTTGAAAGGTAGCAGTATTTAATTTAAGGGTTACACCATGCTGCAGATTATAAGATAACACCATTCTGTTTTTTTTATCACTGCGTCTTACTACCTGTTCGGGTTATAAACATATCTTATTACTATAATGGGGTAGGAATGAGGAAGGAAGCATTTTAGAGGCAGTCTACCCATATTTGCATGGAAGTAGTGTGGGAAACCGTTTAGGAAAAACCATCCTCAGTAGACCCGACCGGGATTCGAACCCCGATCTCATCATCATCATCGTCATCAGACCCGTATAACAACACGAGCGTGACTCCTTTAATAGAACATTCGTCCATTGAAGTGGGTTAAGGTTAAGGTTAAGGTAAGACAGCTACCTTTCAAGGTAACTGGAGTGTACAGTTAACCTTAACTACCCTTCTTAACCCCTACTCTCTTAGACCACGTCATTAATAACCCTTGTGCCGCACGTACAAATAAAATACAGCTGTTGGGATGGCACAACCTTTCGAAAATGAGAACACACGGCAAATTGTCGAGAAGTGGGTGCTTTGTATTCATCACTTTGATAGTATTGTTCCGGGAATATTCTTAAGGTCCACACTATAATGTCTATATAAGTGATTTAGGGAAAACGTTCAACGGTACAAGTAAAACTGTTCAGCCCCTTCTCTTTTAGGATAAGAACTCTGGATGAACCAACCGGGAAACGTAACGTTTCCTGAAAAACAAACTACAAACACTTTTATTATTGTAGTTTAAACGCGAGTCAACAAGAGAGTTATTAGAACAGCTATAAAAGTAAATATTCCAGCCTTAAGGCACTGGACGTGGCTTTTCCATCCTCTCTCCAAGTTCATTTTCTTAGCGTAGAATTATATGGTTGATAAAATAATGCCTATTGTGTTTACATTGTAAAATAAACTTCACAAAAATATACGTTCTTTCAAATGAAGCTCTGTGGAATTTCACAACAATTTTTATAAAATAAATATGATGCAACTTGAACGACCTATCAAAGATATTCGATATAAGAGTACATATTTATAACTCTTTTATAAAACATTTACATTATTGAAAATGCCCTAGGGTTTTGTCAAAGACAATTATTACATTTGTAAGTTTAACCTGGACATGCAGAACGGTTTGAAATTTAATGGTACAGTATAAATAAAATATCTTATTATAGTTGACCTCGGTGGACTTGGGATAAGGTGCTCGCCTCAGAACCCGATGTTTGTGGGTTCAAAACCAACCGGGGTCGACGGATTTTTCTTGAAAGATAAAAATCCGTAGCTCAACTTCCTTTGAAGCTGAAATAAATCCGTCGGTCCCATGTCGATTGTGGCATGTAAATTAATACTTGGCAGGTATGTGAAAATGCCTTTCCGACAATATTGGTAGGCTCTTTCATTCTCGCTCATAGAAATTCTCGTGTGTTGATATAATCAGTCGTTTCAGAAGTGTAAGTTAAATAACTATAATAAATGAAAAATACATATATTTTTTGGCGCAAAGCCCGCACTATAGCTATTAGAATAAGTGGGTACTTTCTTTTAATTAATAGTACAACTTTGGTGACAACAATTTTAAGCGTTTTAATGTATATTCGTTAGTGTTTGTGACATGATTTGCAATCAATTTTGTAGTAACATTTTAACTGTAAAAACATTTAAATAAATGTGATGTCATGTAATAACACACACTTTATCAAAGTCGGTGTCAATTTTTTTATCAAATATCTTATAAAATAAATTATTTTATTTTATAAAATATGTTATACCGCCATAAGTGTCAGGGGAATGTGGGGAGTGGACGATAAAAAATGTTTCTTGATCCGAGTGACAGGGCCCCCAAACACGACTCGACCTCTAGAGTCTCTGAGCCGTGGTGTAAACACTGAGGCGTTCATGAGTAACAACCAGCCATAACCTAAAAGCTAGTACATAATTTAACCAAGATGGTATGAGAGGCACAGGGAGATTGCCGTTTAATGGGCCGGCGTAAAACGAGTTACGGTCAAATACTACAACAAACCGTAGTAAAGTGTCGTCGAGGAAAATGACATCTTGTTTTAGCAAAACTAAAAAGAAAAGGGCCAACCTTAAAGAAAATGTTCTAAACTCCACGCACGCCATGTCTTACTACCCCGTCCGGGTATATATGCACTAATAGGTAGGTATAAAAAAAAGTAGATTTAGAGGAAATGTGCCAGCATGTACGTGGACGGAAAGTGTGAAGCGGTCTGAGGAAAAAAATCCTCAGTTCAATCAGCCGGGATTTAAACTTCGTCCTCCTTTTCACTGCCAAAAGAGATAATATGAGCTCGAAATTTAGACCGCGTACCCAGCAGTGCGGATGACGTCATAGCTCAGTCAGTAGTACATCCATCTACTTTTCTATACATCCTGGGATCAATTCCCAACAAGGCCGAAAATGTATCAATGATGAAATTGATGCTTCCTCTTCCACAGTGACAGCCGGGGAACTGAGTGTCGTATCTGTTATAAAATTAAGTAAGTTTGTGAGTCGTGTGCTGATAAAACCATTCAGTTCAAAAAGTGCATGTTAACTGCTAAAAAAAATTAAGTCGATACTTAGCTAAGGGTGCCGCTTATGATTCATGCCACAACTAGACAGTTTATCACTAGTGAAACTGGGACATCTATGCCGCAATTTTCTAATGTATGGACACATCTGACACTAGAAAATGTTATTAAATCTACTTTCACGTATTCATACGTAAAGTCGGTGACCTAGCGGTCTAGGGGTAAAGTTTCGGACATCTGTGCTGGAGGTCCGGGGTTCAATCCTCGGTCCCAGCACAGATTTATCTGATTGCCAAACCCTTCCTTCACCTCTGACAAGACGTGTATTAATCACAACTTATGAATGTGAGGAATGCCAGGCCTCCACCGTGGTTCGGATTCACGTTAAACTGTAGGTCCTCCATTTCATCTCACAATCACCCTACCATTGCACATTAACGTAAGTGTGCATAACCCGAACGGGTAGTAAGACGCGGTGCTAATAATAATTTAAAAAAATGATAATACTAGTTTACAAGTTATTTCTTATTTCAAATAGTTGCAGAGAGATGACCAAAATTGGAAATTTATGTTCATATAAAGTACACACAAAGTCATTTTCATGGAAAAATTAGGGTTGCCATCTTGTTTGGTAAATCGTTAGAGCTGATTTTAAGGAAATACATTTTATCTCTTTTTGCCCATCAGTAAACTACCCTTAAATTTAGGGCTGGATATCTAATTCCAAGAACTCCTCTAAGGAACTTTATGAAAACCCTAGACACCAAGTTTTAGCCCAATCGGTAAAATAATTGTTTTGGCTCTTGTTCGAGATACAGACGGTATCATGAGAACCCCTTTTTTGGTTTCAGGGGGTCAGAAAACGTCGAAATTTATCAGAATCTCAAGTTCCATTTTGTTGACGATCACAATATTTCTCTCTCCGAAGGGTCGAGAGAAATTAAAATTATGTTGGTATTTCTAAAAAGTTCTCCAAATGTCAATTCATGCCAAGGTATAATTTCACAAAATAAATTAACGATCGGGAGAATAGGTGTTTTTTTGTTGTTTGCAATGAAACGTTTATTTATTTAGAGTATTTTAGCTGAAGTTTCTGAACTGAATGATTACATCATCACACGACTTACAAACTAACATAGTTTTATAACAGGCATGACACCTAGTCATCCTGCCATTAATTCATCAATGTGAAAGGTGAAGCCCCAGTTTCACCAATGAGAAATTTATCGGTCATGCCGGAAATAGAACTCGAGACCCTTAGTTCACTAAAATAAAACTCACGTCTAGCTAAGGTAAAGCTAGAGTTAAATTAGTGTTAAGCTAGTTTGTAAGTCGTCATGTTGGTATAATTATTTGGTTCAGAAAATGCATGTTCTAGTAATAAAAATACATATTTGTAAAAACTTGAATGAATCTTGACAATGAACCGAAATGTTTCTGGAACATCTTCAATGTTTACTTTAATCCACGACATCATTTTTCATTAACCCCGCATCACACTTTCACTCAACCCCGGATTGAGCCATAAAAAGCCAAACTTTAACTGAGCAGAGAGTGGAAAAGAAGGGTAATGGGAAGGGATGGCGCAAGACAAATCCTCGGCTCATGAAAAATGGTCCGAAACTGTATAAAACTAGTAATCCCAGATGGGTGACGTCACAGCGTCGACGCCATAGACGTATCATTGACGCACTCTAAAAGTCCTTCACGCTCACGACACAGCGGCCACAGAAAAGGGTAGAGTCGGAGTTCGAATCCCAGCTGGATACACTAGAGGGGATTGTCTCATCCCTTCTTTCCATCCGTAACCCATTAGGTTAAGTCGTTAATAGTCCTTGTATTGAAAGCGATTATATAATTCAAACACAGAAATGATAAATATATCAAACTTTATTTTAACTAGGCGTACAACATTTAAGACTGGAGAATATTTTTGAGCGGTTGCATCAAACAAAACTATCCCGGGAGTATTTGTCAAGAGTTCACAAATTTAATAGGATAGGCTGAGAGAAGTCCCGCACGTTATGCACGTCTAAGGTTTTGCCTATCTACAACGGGGAAATTTCCAAAGGTCTATTTTCATAAAGGATAATCCACTGTGGAGTACCTCTAATAAGTGGGAAACTTAGGGTGGGAATGTAGGGGACACTCTGCTCATCCCATGTACCGCGCAATGCATGATGGGCAACAACCATAATCTACAATCATCAGTCAAAATAAGCTGTTCATATGGAGATAAAGTCATAGATTTTGTATTTCGCATGAGAGGAATGGAATCCGACACCTTAACTCAGTCGGTAGTATGTTTGTCTGCTGAGCTAAGGGTCCCGCGCTCGATTCCCAGCATGGCCGAAAAATTTATCATTGGTGAATTGTGGGTCTTCCATTGTGATAAATTAATGGCCGGGAACTGGATGTTGTGTCTTTCCTAGTCTTAAGTTATATTATAAGGCATATGAAGCTACAACAGGCCTAGCAAGCCAGTAGTAGAAAATATATGGCTTGGATAAAAAACTGACCACAGGCTGGAAATAGTAATGGATGTAAATAAAAACAAAGATGAAAGAAATTGAAAAAAAAAAGTTTAAGGTAAACGTGCCCTAAATGGAAAGAATTGGCAGCAATTTATTAATTTTCCCAGATTTAACAAAAATTTTGCGTCGTTAAGGACGCTGCATACCTGTGACGTCACGGCCGGTCAAGATAGGATTTCCCATGTTAGTAAATTTACGTTTTATTTGGCGAGTTTTAAAGCTATAAGTTGAAACAAAAACCATCAATTCTTGAATGATTATATAAATATTCCCACAGAGTAAAAAAAAAACCATTAAGTGATTTTTTGTGAACGTTATTTTTTTTTTACAAATACTCTACAACTTAGGCTATTTGGCTTGATCAAGAAAATGGCCTGTAGGAAACTGTCTGCCAGGATGTAGTATTAAGAAGTTTCTTGATAACATAGTTATAAATAATAAGATTTTAATACAGATTATAAAATAATCTTGAAACTCATATAAAATTAAATTTAAATTGATAGTTGGAGAAGATTTTTTTATACTTGTGAAATATTATATTAATGAAATGTTATGAATAACCTGGGTTACATAATGATTTTTTTTAATTAATTAATATTAAAGTGGTTTCAATCATGTAAGAGAAAAATGAATATAGAGGGACCACGAAATCTAAGAAGAAAATTCCATGACTTTTTATAAACCCACTATTCAAATTTCCCTAACTAAAACCAAGGATTTATAAAGATGTTGAAAAAGGATAAAAATATGTTATTTTTTTTATCACCGCGTCTTACTACCCCCGTTCGAGTTATACAAATATGTACTAATTAAGCTAATGTGTTAGGGATTAGAAAGGTTGGTTTTAGAGGAAGTGCACATGAACTTGGGTGGAGAAAGAGTGGAAAACAATTTAAAAGATAATTATTGCGAGA
The DNA here is from genome assembly GCA_902151455.1 of Timema bartmani. Lineage (NCBI taxonomy): Eukaryota > Metazoa > Arthropoda > Insecta > Phasmatodea > Timematidae > Timema > Timema bartmani. The sequence continues at coordinate 90,546 of CABFWB010002089.1, read as the reverse complement.
GTGATGCCTTAGACCAGGCATACACCGAAGCGGATATCAAAATACTTAATTACTATAAATAACTATTTTTAAACATACTCAAAATTAAATATAAATCGACTTTGATAAAAACATTGTTTGAAGAGACTAAAATTTTGATAATTTTCTTCCCTAGACATAAAATTAATCCCTTTTCTCTGATAGAGAGCAGAATTCCCTGACAATTCCTGATTTTTCTGTCAGTTTTAAAGTCCCAGACTTTTCCAGGTTTTCCATATTTTCTTTTACTGTAGCTACTCTGTCATATTGTGTTACATTCCTATAACGGTAGGATACAACGTATTATATCACTCGTATTGGTGGGTAAGCGGTTTGATTTGCCGGTGACGGGGATGTAAGGGTTCGAAATCTAGTCAGGTGAGGGTGTTTTCCCTCAATTATTTCCCTCTCTCCCTCCACGCACACTCCGTTCACCCTGAAAGGTAGCAGTAGTACCTTGACGGATTGCACTATATCACTATCTAGTAAGCTATACCCTGATTTTGGTTGGAAGAACAGTAGAGAAAATTCAAACAAATTTCTTTGCGGCCAACACAAATAACATTTTACTTTGTTATTTATGTCATTATACAGATATTGGTAATATCTATCAAAAGTGACAGTTCCAGATAACATGACTTGATGCTTAAATATATTAAAATTGTTTTAGTAACTTTAGTAACTAACTTCTACTGTTCTTCCTACCAAAATCACACTATAGAGCAGTGGCTCTCAAACTGTGGTCCGTGGTGATGTACCAGGGCTCCACACATGGCACCGCAGAAAAATTAATTATATGACACAATCGTGTTTGCTTTCGCAAATTGTATATTAAAGTATGAGACTAAGTTTAAAAAATAAGTAATCAGTAATCAAACATCAACATCACTCCTAGGAAAGACAGAATTTACAGTTATTTTTCTTTATTAAAAAGTAAAAATGAAACAAATCAAAAGAGTACAATAATGACTGGCTAACCCCGCTAAGTCAATTATATATTGTTCCACAAGTACAGTCCAATTTTCATAGGAAGAGCCAACATTCGTAAAAAAAAACACTACACTATTAGTATTAGTATATATATATATATATATATATATAAAATAACACTAATAGTGTAGTAATTTTTAAATCTTCATATGATTTTCACTTTATAATCATATAAAGACTTAAAAATTAATTAAAAATAAATATATATAAAGTGAAAACCATATGAAGATTTAAAAATTACTACACTATATATATATATATATACTACACTTTATATATATTTACTACAATGTATAAAGTGAAAATCATATGACGATTTGAAATTGAGTGAAATGAAAATTGGACTGTAAAATATGTATATGAAACAAAGCTATTTAAAAATGCTGTCTTCGCTGCTCGATAAACACTTTCCTTGCACAATTTCCTGCCACGACGAGTGGCCGGTAGGTGGTATACTAAGGTTGGTGGTCCACGTGTATATCAAACGCTTATCAAGTGGTTCTCTACCGGGAAATGTTTCAACAGTGAGCTAGATCACAGTGGAACCATGAAAGATGATCTTGTGACCTTTCAGGATAAACGAAGTGTACATGCGGGTATATTTCAGCTTAATATTACCTTCCTTTCCCGTTATTGCAATTAACCGTGGATAGACCGGACGGGTACACCATAAAATAAATAAGAATGGCAATATTTAATGTGTATCCATCCACGAGGGGCAGTAGCTTAACCTAGAGTGTGTTCGACAAAGTCTTAAGAAGATCGCGCCCGCTCCCCGAGAGGGAAGATAATTGAACCCCCCCTTGAAACGTCCGTGGGAGGTTATGTGCCAGGGGGAGGGGGTCTTAGTGGGACCCAGGGGTATGATCCTCGGGATATATTTACGGTCCTCTAGCCCCAACACCACCCCTGAGAGCGGACATCGTGCAACTCCACGGCCTTATGCCCCATTTGACTGCTGGATAGAAGGCATCACTCCGTACAAAACTCTACAACGAGAGCCGAAGAAATTAAAAGTTTCACTCGGATATTCTGTAGGCCTATCTCGTAAAAGCAATTGAATCGTCGCGCGGAGCAACGGTGTAAGGTACTTCTGGAATATTCCTCAATATTGTTGAATATTACGATCCTTTGAGGTAATCGTCAACTTATGATTTGTAGATATACTAAGATTCAGGAATGTATGTGTTTCAAGGTCATTTCAGTGTTGCCTTTTTTACGCCATGCAATGTACTCTCACCACTCTGTTTATGGCATTCTGACAATCTAACAACGCTGAACTATGAATGTAAGGATGAGGGATTTCCATCCCTAGTAAAACCTTCAAACACACAAACAAATCACCAATAGTATAAAAAAAACCAAACACCGGCGGTGTTTTGTTGACACCACGTCTTAATACCCTTCCAGTATAGTAGCATTTAATTACACTTAAGAAGTAGAAATGAGGAAGGTAGAATATAGAGGCAAAATACCAGCATTTGCGTGAAAAATAATTTAAGGGGGAGTTGGGGGGATGTAATACATCCAGCCGGGATTCCAACACCAAACTTCCAGTCACCGACAAACCAGACTAAACGAACCGGCAGTGTGAGCGTGGTGGTTTGCACTCCTGGTTCTAATTCTGGAGACTTGGATTTGATCCCAAACGGGTGCAAAGGAAGTGGCTTTTATCCGTTTGTGGTTTTAAACTTATTCTCCATGGAAAAATACTTTAAAATTCAGTCTTTTTTTATCTTATTTCTGTAGATAAATGTAATTTACAGGTGGACCAAACTGGTAGAGTGAGAGTGAAAGAGAGAGAGAGAGAGAGGGGCGTAGCGTTAAAACCAGTTAGAGTAGACCCACTTGAGTTTCGCGATTGTAAAACAACATGAGGAACAAGGTGACCTGGTGGTCTAGGGGTAAGGTGTCGGACTTCTGTGCTGGGGGTTCGGGGTTCAATCCTCGGTCCCGGCACAGATTTATCTGATTGCCAAACCCTTCCTTCACCTCTGACAAGACGTGTATTAATCACAACTTGTGAATGTGTGGAATGCCAGGCCTTCACCGTGGTTCGGATCCCACGTTAAGCTGTAGGCTCACAATCTCACAATCACCCTACCATTATTACACATTAGCGTAAGTGCGTATAACCCGAACGGGTATTAAGACGCGGTGCTAATAATAATAACATAAAACAAGTTAACATCAACAAGCTGAAGTCGAATTTTCATAGGAAAAACCTCATTTGACAGCTAGAAAAGTTACTAAATATACTTTCAGGTATTCATACGTCAAGTTAAATGATCTGCAGCTATCACTTTCTAGCCCGACTTAAAAAAAAAAGAGGTTAACAATTCGACCCGTATGTATTTTTGTGTCTGTTAAAGCGTAACTTTTTGCCATATGCACCTATTTCGATGATTTTTTTTTTATTTTGTAGGAAATATTCCTTTGGTGGTCCCGTATAAACTTCTTTCAGATAACATAATTGAAAGATAAAAAAAAAATGACCTCGTCTACATAGACGACTTGGAGATTTTTGTTTCTCGTCATTGCTTAGCATTGGATTGTTATAGCGTGATGATATAAAGAATGGTGTCATCCTGATATTCAAAGTATGGTCTCTTTTTTTTCCAAGAACCACGTCTTACTACCCATTCAGGTTATAGTACGCTTAAGTACTAATTACGCTAGTGGTTTTAGAGATTAGGAAGGCTATATATATAGGAAGTGTGCCCACATTTGAGTAGAGGAAGAGTGGAAAACCACCCTCAGTATACCCAACCGGGGATCGAACCTAGATTTCCCCATCATCGGCAGTCTAGTCTACTGCGAGAGTACCGCGTTAGACCACGCGGCCACTGAAGCGGGTTACAGATTTATTTAAATTCAACGTTACACTACTACTTTCTGCGACCAATTTCACCCGTGTAATGGATTTAATCCTCGGTTGTTTTCCAGTGTTGACTTATGTTGACGTCTGGACAAGTCAGACAGCCTTTAATGAAATTTGTATCCGTTTACGCTCATATCTACGTTTATTTTTATTTAATATATTTTCTAACTTGTGCAATGACTGCACAAATATTTCAAAAACCACAGCTAGCATTTATTTTAAAAGCCATCATTTCTATAAATGAAACGGTAGTTGACCAGTATCATCATGATCAATGATACATGTGAACAAATTCCTTTCATTTTCTCTTTCATTAAAAATGATTAATTGAAAATGACACGTGAGAACTCTCCTTAACAGAGTTGCTCGTGAAGGTGATAGACCAATACCAAGACCAAGAACAAACCAAATGTTTGCTCTCCATCCGTGGCACTTCATTCAATAAGGCAGGTGAACAATTATTCAGGTGAACATTTCGGCGCTCTTTGATTAAGATCAGAGGACATTAGCTGTTATCACACAAGGAAAGTAATTCTTGAGTCCGACACCGAATGAGCGAGGTAGCCAACTCAGGTTGTAATGAACAACTCATGACTCAATTGACAGAAACTATTCTATAAAATGAGTTCGGTCGAGCATATAGTGATTAGAGACGCACCACAAGATCAACAACGTGATCTCCGTATGTATATTTATCATGGCAAGAATACGGACCCACGCCGATACAATTATCAAACTCCTTCTGATGTAGCTGCAATATTCGTTGCAAATACTTATTTTATTGGCTCTTGGCTACTCATTAAGTATATCATTTACTACTAATTTTTTTTTTTACAGCGCGATACCTCGCTGGTTTTGCTAGTAATAAAATATTATTAATGTTGAAAGAGAAAAATTGTGCTTACTTTTTCTAAGAGGCTCTTTATATGAAAATTGGACTGTGGCTCAGCACATTCATGCTTTGCTATGATTCGAAAGTTTTGTATTTTATTGCCTGGGGGAGAATGGGGTGGTTCAGTAGTTTGATTTTTTTTTTCCATCCTCTCTCCATGATAATACTGACAAATTTCCTCTTACCCTCCTCGTTGGGTAGCCATTGTGTGAATATTATCACTTATAAAGCTGTGGTGTCCTAGAAACCGTTGGCGGTCACTACCGGCGGCCGCGATGCACTGGTTCATCTCTAATTCTGAGTGGAGGTGCTTCCCTTGCGACTGCTCAGTCGTAGCTGTCGGCCGTCGGGACTCCTCCTTGAACCAGTCAAGTCGCGGCCGCGGTGTACCATCCAGAACCAGTCATGTACTTACACGAAATCTGGCAGTTTGAAACAAAAAGGTGACTTTTTATTTCATGAAGAAGAGGTAGTTTCTCGGAACAGCCGCTATTAGTTGTGAATGTGTGCTGGTTTGGTTGACAATCCTGGCTTATCTTTTGCTGTACAATGGCCAAGCGGAATGTAGAAGAATATGAACAATTAATTGAGATGGTCAAGATGTTCCTTTGTATGCTCGTGGGCAGACAGATTATAAAGACGCCCAAATGAAGAACATTTGGAAACATATTGTTACAACTGCACTTATTCAAATCTTCTCGGTAGAGACGCGTAGTTAATTAAATAATTGTTTCTAATTCAATTGGTGAAACTGTCTAAATGTGTCGCTTATAAAAAGGTGATTTCTTATCAACTATATAAAATAGCTCTCTTTTACTTGAAATGTAAATAAATCACTTAAGGAAGCTCTCGGACTTGGCAAAATGATTAATAGCACTTCTTCATCTTAAAGAAGAAGAGCTATTTTTAGTGCTTTTGACATGAAGTTAGCTTTACTATGATTCTTGTAGGAAGGACAGTCTTAGAAAATACAAACAAATAGATAAAAAAAAAGTTGTGATCGACATTGATAACATTTTACTTAATTTTTAGTGTTTTTTAAAGGTGTTTATAATATCTATCAAAAGTAATGATGTAAATCACATTACTTGAGGTATGAATATATCATAATAGTTTTACTAACTTTTTTTACTGTCATTTACTGTTCTTCCTATTAAAATTCGAGTATAGCCAATTGACTGAACCGCTGAGCTGGGTCATGTCTTGGAAAACACCGGACCACGACTGCCGGTAGTGACGACCGGTAGCGGCGGCTAACAGCAGATCCTAGGAAACCACAGCTTTACGAATGCTACGTCTACGCCCGGCGAGCGGCGGTGAGGTGTGGCGGTGACACAGCTTGTTGAGCTCCTCACTAATTTTAAACTCCTGCCCCTATAAACCACCCGCAGTCTCTCCTGCTCCGGAGTGGAGAAGGTGTTTCGTCTGTTTCTTTTTTTTTTACGAGCGGTTAAGCCATCTGGCAAGCGACCCGGAGCGTGGTTTAAGGGCCTCTTCCGGACACTCTCTCTGTCTGTTTCTGTGTCGATCCGATACTAGGAAGCAACTTTTATACGGACTTCTCATCTATCAGTCCTTTCCCTCGCTGTCCTCGCGGGCCACAGGGTGTCAAACTGCATCGCAACACACGGTGGGGATAAACTATTCTCCATCGCATCTTACTACCGGTCCGGGAAACACGCCGTTTAATTACGCTAACGGGGTAAGGATGAGAAAGATACTATGTACCCGCAATTGCATGAAGGGAGAGTGAAAACATATTTAGGATAAAAAATTAAATTCACCCGCCCAAGAATTGAACCATGATCTCCCCATCACCGGAAATCCATACTAGATGAACCTGACATTTAATCCACGTATCCACTGATGCGAGTAGACTGTAGGCAGGAATTCTTAAACTTTTTTGGCCAAGACCCAAAATCAACAGACAATCAACTTGGCGACCCATAGGTCTCTTTTGAAGTTAAACAGTGCTAATGTAATAATTTAAATAAGTGCGGTAAATATTTATTATTATATAAAGCTGTAATATTTGAGCCCCTGAGAATACAAGTGGTGTAAGTCACTTTTTTCATAATTGAGTTAGCAATCTAAGCATGTGAAGAATTATTCATTCTATCAACTGGGAAAGTGGTATAAGTCATAATTGATATGTTTGCTACTAGATTACACGACATGCTTGAACTTGTTAACACACCAACGCGTTTGTTGACAAAACAAGTGGTGTAAGTCGTGATGTGCTCTGGCATTTAAATGGTCTGGCTCAGATTTTGAAGCTATAATGACCACACTTACTTCTTGTTTAGTGTTAGTAATGATAAATCTTTACTGACAGTACTGCAATATTACTATGAAAGATAAATTTGTTTAGACTTTCAAAGTGATGGGATTGACAACGGCCATGTGATGCGTGTCAAGTTAGGGAAATTTAAATTTAACTTAAATGAGTATTTTGATATGTAATTCACAACTAAAAAATTACCTCGCATACATAAACAACTTTTTAGTTATTTAATTAGCCAATTACATAGATGTTTCTCAGCACAAATACTGTAAGTCATCAAATAATACAAATAGTTGTAAAAATAAATTCTTAACTATTTAAGTTTTTAATATTTTCTAATTTTAACCGACGCATAAGTTAAGTTGATCCTTTATGTAGGCACTTAATTATTTTGAAAAGATCAGAAAAATCGGTGAGTTTTCTATATGGATCTAACTTTACCTCTAATTATCTCAAAATGAGAACAAATGACTTACACCACTTGTATTCTCAGGGGCTCATTTTCTAATAAGTAATTATAAAATGCAATAAGAATGTAATAATATAATTAAGAAAATATTTCCAGTATTGAATTTAATAAATTAAATACAGTAATGTACGATAACTCCATTAATAATTATTTATTATTATGATGTTAGGTAGGCCCACTACCTTTTGGGAAGGCATGAGTATTAACATATTTTGTTACAAATAATATGTAGTAATAATTGAAAATTCTAACCTTTTACAAAACAAAATTCCAAAAATAAATTATTTACATTAGTTCAGTGAGATCCTTAGCCTTGCACTGTTGCTGAAAGGTCTTAAAATTGTGGTTGTGTCTTTGAAAGGCGGCATCTCAAATCAACCTCTGGTTGTAGTCTGCTTCAAATCTTAGTTTTCATGATAGAAAGTGTAAAACAGCCAGCTTCACATAGGTAGGAAGTCGAAAATGGAAATAACACTTTCATAACATCGTTCCCTAGAATAGGGTTTTCTTTTCAGTTCTATACAAAATGATCATAGTGACTCAGTTTGTTTTTGGAAATTGTAACGCAATGCTTCATCACTTTGAACTTCAATGAGCTATTCCTGGAGACCAGAAATGTTCAGGCAAGTTTTCACCGTCAATGTCAAATGGACTGCGCACTCAACTGTATCTAGCCATATTTTCTGGAATGTAGCGATCGAAATCAAGATTTAATTTCTGCAGATGCCCAACTATCACATTTATAACCTCTGATAGATCAGTGCTTTTATCTTCCAGAAGCAGGTTTAAAGTCGGGAAAGAAGCCATCTTATTTTCTTCTGTTTTCTTTTTCCACAGTTTCAAATTTCCTTTGAATGCTGTCAATTTCTTTGCTAGGCCAATTACAGTGTGATCGCGACCTTGCATTGAGGTGTTCAGCTTATTAAGTTATGAAAATATATCTGAAAGGTAGGCTAAATTCAATATCCACTTTTCGTTAGAGAACCGGGAAGTTAAAGGATGATTCTTTTCTGACAAACATATTTCAATCTCCTTGCGTAGGGATACAACTCTTTGAAGTACATTTCCCCGAGACCTGACCCCAGAATGATACAACAAATTGGTGTACTCAGAGCCCATTTCTAAGCACATCTGACTAACTATCCTGTTGTTAAGTGAATTTGCTTTTATAAAATTGACGACATGAACAACCTCTTTCATAACAATATCTAAATCCTCTAACAGCCTCTTAGAAGCAAGATTTTTCCTATGAATAAGTCAATGAAACACTTTTATCTACGGATTAACTTCCTTTACTCTTGCACAGAAGCCCTGGAGTTCCCAAAGCACTCTAAGACAAAGTTTCTTCTTTAAAAAATGAGTTCGTTAAATAAAAAATGTCTTCTCCTGTAGTAGATGTGGTAAGTGAACGGCAAAACAAAAATTCTTCTTCCATTTTGGTAAGTCCAGCGTAGCGTATGTAGGCTATGAGTTGAGGATCGTCACTTACATCAGTTGTTTCATACAGTTGTAGACTAAACTGCCCACTAGTTTTGACGTATTTTAATATCAATCGACATATCATGGGTACGTTTACAAATAGTATCGTTTGACAGTGGTATTTGTTCGATTATTTTTACATAATCATCAGCACAGGTCATGTGAACCATGCTTATTGCTGCCGGTTCTACCAAATCCTCTACAAATGTATATGGTTTCTTATGTTTTGCAATACGTCAAGCAACATGCTAAGAAGCAAGAGTGGCTTGTTGGACAGAATAAACATTCTTATTTCTAGCGTCGAGACGTTGTCGCTTCAGCTGCTGTTCTTTTCTTTCAAAGAAACTCCGTTCTTTAGTAACTAAAGCACTATGCTTAGTTTCAAGGTGCCTCTTTAGCGTACTATTCTGCTTTAGTGACTCATTGCTGAGTACTTCCCCACAGACGACATACTGCGGCTTTATTGTTCCTCAATCCGGGAGAAATGTGAAACCCACCTTTAAGAAATCGTCTTTATACTGACGGCTCATATTTGGGGGCTATACAAATCACAGAATCATAAAACCTCAAACATCTGTTTGTTACCCTAATAAATAAAAGTTCAACAATGACAAAATATCACATACCAAAACTACAGGAGTTAAATTTTTCCCACACTAGCAAGAAGCACAACAATGACGGACTGTGTTTATTACTAAAGATTAAAGTAGCCCCATGACTTCTTTGGTGCTGACTGATTGCTCACAGCTGACTTCTGACAGTCAACATTTAGGTATATACCTAAATTTTGACTGTCAGAAGTTACACATGTTTTTGCAGATCATATGGTTCGGCGTAGGGATACATAATTTGGTCTGGTAACTTTTCAAAGCCGTCAGCTGTCAGCTGTGAGCTGTCAGTCAGTACCAAAGAAGTTATGGGGCTACTGTAGCTATACAACTGAAATGAATACAGCAGTGCCAAGACATTGAGTCACCGGGTTGGCGAGGAGTGAGTGAGTCGACTATTGGCGGGGAGGAGCAATGTATCGAGGAACCTCTTCCCTGTTCACTAAAAAAATTGCTACCAGTATATTTCAATCTGCAGGGATTATAGTGTAGTGTTTTTATAATTGTTTGTAAGACCGTGGTTCTGAAAATATTAAAATTTCAAATTAAATGCTTTAATTGACTTTTTTTTAAATTTAAATATTTTTTTTAAGCTACGGTGACCCAACCCGAAAGCCATGGTGACCCACGTTTGGGTTGCGACCCATAGGTTAAGAACCTCTGCTCTGCGTCTAGTTATTTTACTTATAAGCTCTAGTGCCAGTATTGGTTAACAGTGACAACTAACCTGATGGTACAGGATCAAGAGTTTTTATTTATTTTTACCCGCCTCGGTGGCGTAGTTAGCTAACGCGTTAGTTTCGTGTTGAGCTATACTGCCGAGGACGTGGAGATAGAGGTTCGAATCTCGCTCGGGTGAACTGGGGGTGTTTTTTCCTAAATGGTTTTTCGCTATACCTCCACGCAAATGCGGGTTCACTTCCTCTAAATTACACCTTACCAATTCCTTATTCATTAGCGTAATTAGTACTTAAGCGTACAACCCGCGGTGCTAAATAATAAAATCTGTTCAGCTTAGGAATTGTTTTCTGAAAGGCCTTTTTCCCTACCATAAAGCTATTATATAGTAGGATTTTGGTAGGAAAAAAGACCTTTCAGGGAGTAATTCCTACCGTGAATGAAGTATAATAATAGTAAATAATGTTGTCATTTTCTAGAGGTGGGTTCAATGTTAACTACTTCATATTTATGTATATATTGAGAGTGTAAGCGCCAAAGGGCGTAACCATCATATCAAAAATTGAGGTTAGGTCATTTTTATGTTCTTTACACCTTCTGGCCAACTGTCGTAACCCTAACTGTATTATAAATGATAAAATCATAGTTTTGTGCTCATTGTGAATATTTTACAAACAGGTCAAGTGGCATAACCGACATTAACTATGCATTATTGCAATCAGGTGTCTCTGAATGAAAATATGAAAATAAATTGGTCAACTGGTTTAACCCACAAATTAATTCAGGCGTACCCATCAAAAGAGGCACGTAATGGTAAAAGCCTAAGAGCGTAACCACCAAACTTGAATAAAAAATTATTGATGACTATTGATTGAATTTAATTATTATTTTATCATTATATTAACTGTAACATCATATACTATGACTATTTATTTAATTTAATTTAATTTTACAACAAAATAAATTAGTAAATATTTTTTTATTTAGTTATTTCTGTATCCTGTATATTTTGCATTTTGAGGGTTAAGTCCTTTGACATTAATACCCTCGATATGTTCTAATTGGTTATTTCTATGGCGATAGTAACTACACTATTGAGAGGATTGAAAGTAACATTTTGTTAATACCGGTCGGTATCGAACTGTTAGCCACTCGATTCAGAGCCATCCGTGCCAACCTTTCGACTTTCCAGTTTTATAACTATTTGAAAGTAAGGCTTCTGAGCCACCCTTTCTAAGCCGCCTTCATTCTAACAGTTCTTATCTTATTTTCATTATTACTAAGATTAATGACACCGTGAACGATTTGGAAGAAGATAAGAAAAGGGTAAGCTGTACTTTGCAAGGCCTTTGAGGGTAATAATAATACAAAAACCCAATAAGATAAATTACAACTACAAACGGAGACAGGATTTAGACCATATAAAACAAAGTTTATTTGAAAATAAATACGTTTGGCTATTTGCTTTAAGTAACAAGTTTCTTAATGCTTGTTCGAGCTTTCTGCAACTTTAATTTTAAGGCAAAAGAATGACGATGACATTTTTAACTAAATTAGTGTAAAGCACATATAAACCTTCTTTTGGAAAAAAAAAAAGTTTTATGACAACAGACAACTTTCAAACAGTATTAATTATCATAAGCACATATTGATATGTTTATTTATGTGTAGTTTATGAGTTTTCCCAGTGTATTGTTACTGTCAAACTACCAGTGTAAGTCATATTGTTGCTATGACAAACAGGTAAGCTCAGTGAGGTTGTTCATAAAATACAGATACCCAGTAGTCCGGAGATTCTGACAGTTTAGTGCATCTGAGTAATAAGTTCGTTATACCCCCGTCGCCCCCCCTCCCCCTATAAATCGAGCTAATATTACTTTTTATATATTTAGAAAATGCGAGATTTTATAGGATAGCTTTTTAATACTGTGTGTAAAATGTATTTATATCATGATATTAGGATTATTGGTTTCTTGGATTGGGACAGTAGCCAACTTGTGTGCCGAATAAAATAGCTAATTCGCATTTCGCCATGTTGGTTAATATTTCCTTCCACATGAATGATACAACCGTGAAAACGTCGAAGAAAAACAACTATACCCGATTTTGGTTGGAAGAACAGGAGAGAAAATTCAAACATATGTCTTTGCAACCAACATTAATAACATTTTAATTTGTTATTTTGTTATTCTATAGATATTGATACTATCTATCAAAAGTGACGGCTTCAGATAACATGACTCGATGTATGAATATATTAAATCTAAGTAAGTAACTTTAATAACTAGCTTCTACTGTTCTTCCTACAAAAATATGACTATAACAGTCTTAACTAAATGTATTTTACCCATCATAGCTTAACTTACCCTTAAGTTGTTTGAAACATGTAAAGGTTAATTTTGTTAAGTTTGGCTATCTTATAATTCACAGCCTATAAACGAGTATATTAACATTAATTATTATAAAATAAAATATTTGTTTTATTGTATTATAGTATTTTAAGTTGCTCCTACTATAACTATGCTTTAATCTTATTGTGGTGTGCTAAACTTTTTTTAGCTATGTGTTGGAGATTTCCTTCTTAATTTCTTTAGAAGATATTTAAGAAGAATTTAAACAAGACAATAAAAAAAGTAATAATAAGCTACATATGCAAGCGTAAGGGTTTTTACGCAAAAACAGTTCTCATTGTGGCAGGCTTATACGTTTTTATAAAAAGAAAGTATTTAATTTTGACATTGTTAAAGAACATGGCGGAACGTTAGACCATTGATTAGAGTAATTTTTATCTTCAACATTAAAGCAATAATTTTAATATTTAACTCAAGTGCATTAATGTGTTTATTATGACTAATGGTAGTCCTTGAAAGTGATTTTATTGTAAAGAATATTAAAAAAAAGGTTTAAGCGTTCTACACCCAAATTAACCACCACACACTCAAAGAGAGAACGGGAAAGCTACCATTTAGAAAACCATCTCTAGATCATGGTAGTTGGTATTCCTTGAACCACAAGGTGTGTGCGAAAACTCTCCGAAAAAAGTTCAACTTGTTGGGTTTTATCGCTACGTGTCTTAAAATACTCCCGAGTTATATAGATTTAATCGAAATAATTAGATAGGACTGTATAATTTAGAAAAAATAGGGTGAGTGGAAGATCATCTAGGAAAAATCAATATCTGTACATAGAGCCGTGATTCGAAACACGACCTTTCCCTCAATAGCAAATCAGATTAGATGGACTCGGAGTCTATTCCACGTGATCGCCTGCGCGGGTCGATCGATTTATCGTAATGGCTTCTTTAGATTCTTGCTTTATTAGGTTAATCGTGAGGTGACACAATCACGTGGTCGAGTGTAGAGAGAAGTCGGTCTGGAGCAGAGGTAGCCAATTTGTGAACAGCCAAATGTGGACTGTGTTGAATAAAAGACCCACATCAGCGATCACACGGTTTAAGGCGTCAATCTCATAATAGACTGGATTGTCGGTTACGTCGGAGTTAAAGTCCCTGTAGAATGTACTACGGATGGAATTCCCTTAACGGTTTCTCACTCTCTCTCCACACAAATGTGAGTACATTTGCTATAAATTCTACTTTATACATCCCCACTCCATTAGTGTGGATATGCGGATGACCTAGACGGGTAGTAAGACGCTGCGTGCATTTTTGTTTTTATTATAGCACCTAATACATAATGTTACGCCGGACAGATTTTGTTTTACAAATTGTAATAATGGTTACACTCCATTCGCAAATATTGGCTTGTGGAGGATTCTTAGCCTTTTAATTCTATTTATTAAAGTTAAAGTAAATATTTATTTCTATTGTATGTGTTTCAGTCTTCCAAATGTTAGTTAAATATAGCTTTCCGAAAAAATACTTTTGTCCGCGAAGCTAGTTTTAATCTATTCAAATAGACCGCGAATGAACTTAGCAAGTCTGGTTCAATCCCAAATGTTATCTAAAATATTCATTCATGTTTGGGATCGTCCCATTATTCAAATATTAAATAAACTCTTCAAACAAGGATTGGGTGTTTGGTGAACTGTAGTTAGATTGTTTATAGATCGTAATTAAAGAACAAATCTTTAAAACTACCAAGAGTCTGACACCTTAACTCAGTCTGTAGCGAGTATGTCTACTGAGTTAAGGGTCCCGGGTTCGATTACTGCCATTGCAGAAAAATTGATCATTGATGAAATGTGAACTTCCCTTTTCACAGTCACGAATTAACGACCCGAGGGGTGGGGAGGGGGGATGTTGTGTTTCTCTTCTAGATTTAAGTTAGTTTATAGGTCGTGTGTTAATATAATCAGTCACAAGCTAAATATTTCGAATTAATAAAATTTAATAAAACAAACTACTGAACGAGTGTGAAGTAGAACAAAACCCTAAGCATGTCCCTAAAAATGGGACTGCTAGGTACCTGATGAAATAGGGAAATGAAACTTGAAGATCTAAATAAAGAACGTGTGAAAAAAATAGTATCTAAATATGCTCCAAAATGTCATTAAACATCCAGACTATCCCAATTATCGTCAAGCTAGGATGAAAGGAAACGAAACGAAACGTCCGTATTTTTATAGTTTTTTATAACATAGCATTTGTTTGTTCAAATAAAAAAAACTATTTTTCCAGTAGACACATTTAATTTCCACACATGAAAATGTCAACAATTTTTGTATATCTGTCAAGACATTATTAACATTCGATGATCAACTTTCACAATAGCGTACCCATGGGGGGGCTTGAGGGGGCTCGAGACCCCCTTACCGTAGTTTGGGTATGCCCCGAGATCTACGCCGACCCGAAGAGAAAATAAAATTGGGTGCAAAGAAAATATCAAGTGTCACACATCCTAGTGTTGATCCTCCCTAGTAGTCCTAATTGATGTTCTCGCAGTCTAGGGAGTGGTCCAACTCCTGAAGATTGCGGCAGGTTACAAATATCCCAGTTTCACACCACGTGGTTCCATCGAGGAGTTTCAGTGGATAGACATTTACCTACTATAAATAATCGGTGATTTTTGTGATAGTAGGCCTATGTGACGGCTAAGCCAAGTTCAATTTAGGCCTATTTATTTATTATTTTGTTAGATTATCACGTTTATACTAGTAAAAATATAAATGATTAAGTTAACAAATACCAAAAAAAGTTTCTAGGTGTATAATTTTTTTTTTAATTTGCCTCCGGCGGTTGGGGGTGCCTCCCCCGAAACCCCTTC
>CABFWB010002089.1:48252-58771 GCA_902151455.1 Timema bartmani | reverse complement strand
AGGTTTAGCACACTTGCTACTAACGGCCTAATTTAATTGGTAAGATCATAGACCATACCTATATGTATATATAAATATAATTTACATATATAAATATCATATAGGTATGGGATATATAACTGATATGTTAAAATACTTCAATATTATCAAAGTAGGCCTTTACAAATAAGAATCACCATTAGCGTGGAGAGAGGACGAGAAAACCACAACAATAAATCACTTGTTAAAACCCCTCAGTTCACTCAGCCAAGATTCGGAGCCTCCTCGTCAACAACTAACGAGAGCTATCTGCTAATCACGCGCTCGTCAGTCTGGCCACCCAGTCGCTTGCTCGCTCGCTCGCACGCTTGTCAGTCTGGCCGAACCCTAAGTTTTAAACAAAAGCGTCTACATTTTAAACACGACTCTCTACATTTTGACCAAGAGTCGGTTCAACCCCTCTTAATTACCTCCGTTAGATCACGTCTTATTGATCATTTAATTCCTACTCTTCTTCACCTTGTTTTAATTAGAACCAATTGTAACCTGCCAAATTCAAATTATGAAGAAGATATTAGAAGCTTCTTTGTTTCTCCCTCCTACTAGACCGGCGTCGAACTGTAGTCAGATAGTGAACCCCACAAGGAAAGGAAACAAATTAACTGTAGGCTCCTTGCTATTTAAATATTACCGACAAAATGTACCTCTCAGTATATATTTTAATTAATGTCTCTCACACACACACAATTAATTAATCTATTGTATCCCATGCTCCAAAGCAGAAACGTATTGGTAGTTGCCTTTGTTAAATTTGTCTTATGCTCACACTAAATCAGTGGATTACGCAAATGCAAATAAATTACTTTAAACCTCTAATGCGAATGTCGCAGCAACAACAACGGGAAGCTTATTAAAGCTCATTGAATCAGGACGAAGGATTACGTGTAGACAATATCTTACCTGACGGCACCGGAGAAAATATTTGTAAACCTATTTTATACTTTTTAAATCCACTTGAATGAGTGGTGTACTAATTTAATTCCAAATTCTTGTCGCCAATGTTGAAATATAGTCTAATTTTTATATCAACTCCTGCATTCAGTTGAAGTGGGACTAAGCTAAAGAGTAAAATTATTGAACCTCAGCATGACATTGTTTTAGAAGTATAAATCGGTGAAAATAACTATTATAGACCCACTTCGGTGACCACATTAACTAAGACGGTACTCTCACAATAGACTAGACTGCCGATGATGGGGAGATCGGGGTTCCAATCTCAGTCGGGTGTATTGAAGGTGATTTTTTCCAAAATAATTTTCACTCTTCCTCTAAATATAGCATTGATTATCCCTAAGGCCAGGCCATTAGTGCAATGAGTATATAAGCGTATAGCCCAAAAGCGTTCTAAGGCGCGGTGCTAAAAACTTTTTTAGAGTTCTAATAGGGCAAAAAGTATTCTAACACTTTAAAAGTGGCAGTGTTAGTGTGATAATTCTTGAGATCTCCATTTTTTTTAGCCAGTAGAGGCTTTCAACAATGAACATGTTAAAACAAATATACCAAATTAAATTTAAAGACGATTTAAAAAAAATATAACTCTATATTTTCAGAAACTAGTTGCAAATTAAACCATCCAACATAACTTGTGACCTTGAAGAAATATATATATATAACACCGCGTCTTACTATCGGTTCAGGTTATACGCATGTATACTAATTACGTTGATGAGTTAGTGTTGATAAAGGTTGAATTTAGAGGAATTGTACCCGTGTTTACGTGGAGGAATAGTGAAAAACCATTTAGGGGAAAACCACTCTTAGTATACCGATCTCCCTATCATCGGAAATCTAGTATTTTGCGAGAGAAACGCCTTAGAACATGTGGCCACCAAGGAAGGTAAATCATATTTGAAATATTTTATATTTCAGTAGGTCTGAGTTTACAATTTTAGGGCAACTTTTACATAATGTTGTTTCCTATTCTCTTCTCTATAAAATGTTAGTCCAACTTTTAAAAAGTATGTCTGCCTTTATATACATTCATCTTAGGTTAGACAGTTTAGTAGCCCGTCTCACTCCTTGGATGAAACCTAATTTAGGAAAGTAATACAGCTCGAACTATACGTCACATTACTCTGC
Organism: Timema bartmani; assembly: GCA_902151455.1. Classification (NCBI taxonomy): domain Eukaryota; kingdom Metazoa; phylum Arthropoda; class Insecta; order Phasmatodea; family Timematidae; genus Timema; species Timema bartmani. Next base: position 56,653 of record CABFWB010002089.1, on the reverse strand, counting down.
AGTTTTATGTATTATGCTTTAGAAAACAGATGCATTATGCGTATTTAAGCGAATGACCAGCTGGTATCGTTTTCGCGCTTCTTTTTATCGATGCTGGCTGACTACGAGTAATGACAGGAACGATACCAGACCTACAGTAGCCCCGTGGCTTCTTTGGTGCTGACTGACAGTTCACAGCTGACTTCTGACAGTCAACAGTTATATACCAGACCTACAGTAGCCCCGTGGCTTCTTTGATGCTGACTGACAGTTCACAGCTGACTTCTGACAGTCAACAGTTAGGTATATACCTAAATTTTGACCTTCAGAAGTGACAGCTGCTAAACAATTTAGGGATACATAATTTGGTCTGGTAGCTTTTCAAAGCCGTCAGATGTCAGCTGTGAGCTGTCATTCAGCACCAAAGAAGCCATGGGGCTACTGTATGTTTTGTAACGCTTTCCTCGACCAAACTAAAGAGCCTGGTATCAACAAATGATCTGAGAATTGTGCAGAAATTTCAAAACAGCGTGACTTAGATTTAAATGAGTATAAATTTGTAGTAGTTGGATTTCAACAGTTATATTTAAATTATAATGGACAGAAATTACTATCTACAAATATATGACAGTAAGTAGCACTTATTACTGATAAATAAAAACCAAACAAAATGATTTTCATATCGTAGCATTTAATACCTCTTGTACTCCATATTTTCCATTCTAGTTTGTGAATTTTTTAAAACTAATATTTTGTAACTATAATTATTTATTAATTATTTGTGAAAGGTACTTAAAAACCGTTAGGCTATGGATAGAAGAATTGGAGTACTTATGATTTTCTCTAGGCCTATTTACTCATACATACATATATGCACACATACATACTTCATTTGTTACGTAGGCTATTATTAGGAATATAAGTTAAGCTTGGAATTACGAGTAAATATTAGGCCTACCCAAAATAAATACCAATCAATCTAAGAATAACATTAAAAAGTTAATTTTCCTTTGATTTACAATATATCTTGATTTACATAAATTAACCTACCAGCTTTTAAATCTACTCTACGCCAATCGCCATTTTGTTAAGGAAACAACTCAAATTCGATTTTGCGCTCCCCCTTAGTCAGAGCCACTTGGTCGAAAACACTCAATACCAAGACATAACTAAGTCAATCGCGATAACTCGCCTATTGAGAGCAATGTAACAATTTTAAAGTTTAAAACTGATAAAATAATCCTAATTTCGTTGTTGTCAAGTTTTAAATGTATAAAACCGCACTTAGGTAAGTTTTCTGGTTCGTACATGATCTAGTATCTAATTTCTCGGTTAATCGGTCGTAAGATAGTCTCTTAAATCACTGATGCCCTGTAGTGGAATTAAAGCGTAGATATAATAAAGAAACACAGACAAGTATACTGCAATGGGATAAAACTGTAAACATGATTAAAGGTTGCTACGATGTATTCGTTCCGGGCAGCAACATCTTCAAGTTTAGTAATCCTCGCTAAAGGAACCATAGTGAACGCGTCCACTTTGTCAGAAACCGGACTGTACAAATGCCATCACGGGAGCGGGCCGCTGTTTTGTATATGTCAGCCTTGCCAGAAGGAAAGGCACATTATGTCTAGTCTAGCCCTCTCCTATTTCGGTTACGATATTGAGATAAGCCCGTATTTCGATTTTGTCCTGCGATTCCTCGTCGTTTTCTCAAAATACAAAATATGTACTTTTGTGTTTCTCATAACCTGAACATATGCGGGGCATGGTCCAAATATTGGAGACAATAAATTTTTCATTTCGTAATATATAGAAACGTTTCGTAATATTTTACTGCCTTAAAATTTAATATAGTATGGATGTGAACTAAATATTAGGTTATTTTAAGTAAGCGAGTAACGCTTATCTGGCTACAAAACTACGTTTTCAGTTTCTGAAAACCTCACACCAGATAAAATGTCAAGTTCATCTAGTCTGGTTTGCCAGTAACGGAGAGGTCGGGATTTGAAATCCCACCGGGTGTACTTACGGTGCCCCCCCTCCAAGTGGTTTTCCACTAGCCCTCCACGAGAATGCGGGTACATTTCCTCTAAATATAACCTTCATAATCCCTAAAACCATTAGTGTAACTAAAACATAAGCGTATAGCCAAAAATTGGTCTAAAAAAAGCTACTATTTGTGTATTTACTTAAAATTCATCCTCTTTATCGTATGCTCGTAGATTAGTTGATGTGAATCACGGATAGCCCGAACGACCGGTAAGACGAGTCGCACTAAGATAATAGATGTATACAAACTTATGCTTGAAAAATCTGTAGAAGGGGCTTGAACCCTAGACCTTTGGCTTGGTGGCCCATTGCTCCATGATAGAGCTATTTAGATGAAGGCCTAAGAAATAATATTTTTTGGAGAGCGATGGTTATAACCCTCAACCCCTGGAGGCTACGTCTTTATTTCAAGATGTGTGTGTGTGTGTGTGTGTGTGTGTGTGAACACGTTGGTATCATTTTGATGTCTACTAGCGACTAACGCCTTTATTTTTATGTACCCGTCGTCTTAATTCACATTCAAGCTAACCACATTTAATTACAATGATCACCACCATAAGGTGGAAGGGGATCCCCCCCTCAAAGGAGAAAGTTATAAACCAAAATGTAATTTTTATTTAGAGGAGGTAACTATGGCAATGGGTCATTTTTCTTGGTCGATAAAATTCAGTTGTAGAATGGACTTTACACGGCTAACAAGTCGATTCCGACCTCCTTTATTACTGCTAGAGATGAACATTTTCTGCACTGGTGGCTCGCGGTGGAGGGGTTGAATTGTAGAGGTGGCACCTAGAGCCTAGTGTACTCCGAAATATAGTGGGTTATAAGAAGGGGCTGGAGGCAAGGGTGAGGTGCAGGAGTAGATAGGAAACAAGGAGGATAAGGGGGGAGACAAATGTCAGGCTAAACTTAAAGTTATTTTAGTTAACTTATTTTTGATAAGAATTTGAAGTATGATTTATGAACATAGCGAGCCTTTTCATTTGTTTCTTTATTACTTTATTTTAGCACCACGTCTTACTACCCTTTCGGGTTATACGTCCTTAATCCTTATGTACTAATTACGCTAAAGTGTTAGGGACGAGGAAGGTTGAATTTTGAGGAATTTCATCCGTGAGAGTTGAAAACTATTTAGGAAAAACCACCCTCAGTGAAACCGATTGATATCGAACATCAATCTCCCCGTCATCGGAAGTCTGGTCTATTGCGAGAGTAGCGGCTTAGACCATGCGGCCACCGAAGCTCGTTTTATGACGTTTGATACAAACGCCCGTAGTAGAAACTCATTTCAAGTATAAACGTTGATATTTGGGATATCTATATCTCGATTACATTATAGTTCCATTTAATCAATTGAAATTATTTTATAGAAATAATAAATAAAAATTTTCCGGGAAAAATATAGGGAACATTTTTTCGTCTCACATCTCTAACTACTGCTACCAATCCCTTTGTTTGTGGAGTCCAATTTTCGTATGAAAAACATTTTATAAATAACAAAAATATTTTTTGCAATCAAAAGTGATCAAATTTTATTGTTTTATTAGTGTTATTTGAAAGGTATTGATATTATTTATCACAAGCTACAGCTACAAGTCACATAAATTTACGTATTAACGGGTAAAAATAGATCTAATCACTTTTATAGAGGCATTTCTATGAAAATTGGATTATAGGTAGCGATAGATTACCTGATTCCATAAAACCAGTCGATTCTTCTTAAGTTGATATTATCAATTTCATAATATTGAGCTAAGCCAAGGCCGCGACCAATAAGAAGGGGGAGAGGGTGCGGTGATAGTTCAAAAACCCCCTATTTCAAAAAGATTTTTTAAATATTGCTTTCTTTTGTTGTTTAAATAGTATAAAAATAAAGGAACAAATACATTCACTTGTAGATGATTTAGAATCCCTCGTAAAACACCAGATTTCGCGCCACGTTAGGACAAAGTGGATTTGACTTGACCGGGATCGAATTGGCAGAGTTGGATAGCTAACGCTATGAGACATAAAGATTTAGCTGCATTTCCCACAACATAGATCCGGTGATTAAATAATATATATTTAAAAAAAAATTATAGCTAACATTTATTAAGAGGATACAAAGGATTCTGCAAACTTTTATGTTTGTGAAATTTAGTAGGCCCCATATACACATTAACACTTTATTTAGCTATTTTATAGCTAATAAGGTAGCTAATTTCGTCATAATTGTTCTTTCTAGTTTTCAAATTAAAACTGCTGTTCAAACATTTGAACTTTCTTTTGTTCAGAAACAATTTTTGGAGGTCTGAGTGATTTTTATTTAAACTACTAACAAACACCATATACGAAAAAAAAAGTAATTTATAGAACTTAGATTATTTAAACCTCTGCCCTTGGTTTAAAAAAAACCCAAAAAACATCTAAATCCCTACTAAAGGCATTTAATATTAATAGCTTGCGTTTGCCTCCAGAGGTTGGGGCCCAAAACCCCGTTAAAAGATTCGTTCTGGTAACGAAATTACTATAATTATTATATAAGCTATGTTTATATTTTGTATTTTATATGCTCTAAGAGCTGTACCTTTTTGAATTGTTTTAGCTCTGTGCTACGGCATTATTTTGAATTTGTACTAATCTTATAATTTATACATTTAAATACTTTAAAACATAAGACAATCTCTATGGTCTAGTGGTCAGAGTTCCTGGCTACGTATCCTATGGTCCCGGTTTCAATCCCCGACAGTTCCAAAAATGTATTTGTGAAGCAGTGGTTTTATAACGGGGTCAAACTCGGCCTCGTGAGGACAAATGAGGAGCTGCTTGAATAAATAAGTAGCAGCTCTGGTTTAGAACACTGAGATTAATGGCTGGAGGATTCATTGTGCCAACCACATGACACACTCTATCCACAAATGTTGGTACCATCATCGCTAACGGCGGCGGCCGCTCGGTTGGTAAAGCTCGCTTGCGGGATTACACCAAGGATATTGTTTTTTTACATTTAAATATAATGATCAATGTTTGTTTATATTTTTATGTCTTTCGGGCATCTGTAATTTATTAAATTATGTGAATTATTTAAGCTTAGCATAATGTTTGTTTATAAAATAAAATTGAATTATATTGTATCTATACTTATTAAAATAAAATATGCCTTATACGACTTTTTGTTTAAAAATTAGGGCTTGTATAACCATTAATAAATATGTCATACGTCAGACTATATAAATAAATATTACAGTAAATGTTAAAGCAGAGCTATGTCCTATATCAATTAGTTTCCCGATTTTTTTAACCCCTTCACCTAAAATACTCCTTGGACCTGTCACTGATGGTCTGGGGATGAGGAAAGTATAGTTCTAGAATAAATGAACCCGTAGAGGGGGCAAAGCCTTTGCCCCCATGTCCACCGACCAAACAACAGGTGTACAATCTATTTACTTGTTAAAGTACCACCAACTTAACTAACGAGTCGGTCTCGAACTCATGAGGATTGTCTTATGTTACTTTGAAAGTGTAATCTACAGTTTAATTTTGGTTGGAAGAACAGCTTAGAAGATTCAAACGTATTTTTTGCAGCCAACATAGATAACTGTATTATTTGTGTTATTTTATAGGTATTGATAATATCTATCAAAAGGAGACAGCTGAAGATCACATTACTTGATGTTTGACTATATTAAAATGGTTTCAGTAAGCCTAGCTTTAGTATATATATTTTTTACATCCATCACTGTCTCCAGCCTGTGGCCTGGGTCAGTATTCTATTCAAGCCATATATTTTCCACCACAGGCTTGCTAGTCCTGTCTTAGCTTCATATGCCTTATAATCTAACTTAAGATTAGGACAGACACAACATCCCGTCCCCAGCTGTTAATATACCACTGTGAAAGGGTGAACCTACATTTCCCTAAAGGTAATTTTTTCGGGAATCAAACCCGGGATGCTTAGCTTGGTAGAGAGACACGCTACTGACTGAGCTAAGGTGTCGGATAGATGTAGTAACTACCCGATCTAAACATTGCCGACACATTAGCTTAGTTGGTAGAGTGTCTATCTTTAGAGCTGAAAGTTGCTGATTCGATTCCCGGCATAGTCGAAAGTTTTTATCATATAACGTTCGGGTATTGGATGTTGTGCCTATCCTTGTCTATGGTTATATTATATGGTATTTGAAGCTACGAAAGGCCTAGTAATCCGGTAGCGACTTGAATAAAAAAAATACCCAGGCGACAGACTCGAAATAGTAATGGATGTAAACAAAATAAATATAGCTCGCATATACGAGTACGTGGGCTAAGGCGTCAACCTCACCTGGTCTGATTTGCTGGTGGTGGCAAGGTAAAGGATGTACTGAGGGTGGTTTTTACTAAATTGTTCTCCACTCATCCTTCACGCAAATGGGGATACATTTCATGTAAACTCTACCTTCCATATCTATACACCATTAGTGTTAATATGCGAATAGCCCGGATGGGTAGTAGGGCGTGACGCACATATTTACTTTACAATACTCGAAAGGCTTAGTATAACTTATTGATTTTTTATTTACAATTTAACACCAATATTATTAAAGAAGAGAGGGATGCAGGGGTGTAGTGGAGCGGGAACGCCGTTCCGGCACGGCTTTTTGTGGAAAAATGTTAAATTTCATCATGCCGAGCCGAGTAGTAAAATGTTCTTGTGTTAAAAATATTCAAAACAATCATTTTTTTAGGTAAAGTTTTTTACTGTGAAATTCTAAATTAACATGTTGATTTCATATCAATATTATGCTAAAACTTTTTTCATAATATGAATCAATAAATTCTGGTGAAATTTACTGTGCTATGTGTAAATCCTTGGAATTTTAGGGGAAGTGCGCTAAGTACGTTTCTGCCTTAGTAACCATTAAAAAATGTTCCAAATGGCCCCCAAACCCCCCCTTCAACTTTGGGTTGGCTGCGGCCTTGCATTCAGGCACTGATAAATTTACGACTACACCACTGGAGGGATGGTGAGGGTAGTTTATAAGATGTGCACTCGCATTAACTTAGAGAGGGGATGGGAAAACCACAATAATAAGTCACATGGAGAAAACTACCGCCAGTGTACTCGGCTGGGATTCGAACCTTGACCTGCCCGTCACCAAAAAGCTAGTTAAATGAAAATCTGACGCCCTACACAGTGAAGCCATCGGAGTGGGTGATTTAATGGTGAAAGTATTATTTTAATACTTAATTATCCACCTCGGTGGCCGAATGGTCTAAGGCGTCACTCTCGCAATAAACTGGATTACCGAAGACTGGGAGATCAGGGTTAGAATCCTGGTAGGATTTAAATGCGGATACAATTTCTTTAAAATTTAACCTTCCTTATCCCCAACACATTAGCTAAATTAGTACATAGACGTGTACAGCCCAAACAGGTAGTAAGACACGGTGCTAAAAAACAAACAAAAAATACTTAATTTATAAGAAAGAAAAAATTAAATCCATTCATTATTTTTAAAAGTTAGATCAGTGTTTTCCAAACCGTACTCCGCGGAGCCCTTGGCCCTCTCCATAGTTATCTCAGGCTCCGTGAGATATATTGTGAAAAACAAATAAAGAAAATTCTAAAACTAAAACTGTTTAGGTAAATTAGGATGGCCAATTTTTTTCAAATCTGAATGAAGGACATTCATCAAAGGCGCCGCCAAAACATGTGATGTTTTACGTTTGTTTAATATTTATAAAATTTAACCTAGGTTATTGAATTTTCATAATATTAGTATAAAATTGTTTACGAGGTCTTCAGAGTATATATTTTCTGGTGCCAGTATTACTTTGGCCCCTGATCTAGATCATGCGATTCCTTATAAGTTACTCCTTAACACACCGCCAATAAGTATTTCAAAATGTATTGTGGTTTTGTAACCTATGATCACAGCCCCCCCCCCCACCTCCCCCCCAAAATAAACATTACTACCTAGTTTGACTGAAGGGGTTTTATAATGTTTCGTAACATGAGGTGTAAAAGCGACAAACATTTAGTTAAAACAAGTTAAGCCAGTCCCGACCCAATGGATTGTTTTTGTTTGTCGGCGCCACTTGGAGAGTATCTTGGAGAGCGACAGGAGAGGGGGAGAAACGGACGTTTCAACTAGAGTTAGTTTATCCCCCGTGATTAGAGGAGAGAGGGTAGAGAAGTTACACATACTCACGTCAAACAAAGTTGAGCAGCGGTTCCGTCCCGGGTCCGTGCGACGCGGCGTCGCTCATTAGCTCCACGCCATGACACACGCATCCTACACGCAACACACGCATCAAACGGAAACCACGACGGCAGAGAGAGAGAGAAAGAGAACAGGCGGTGCCTTGCAGGGATTAGGGACGCGAGGATCTTGAAACCACAAACAACCCC
>CABFWB010002089.1:0-15019 GCA_902151455.1 Timema bartmani | reverse complement strand
CAGACAAGTGCCACCTCTATAACTCAACCCCTCCACCGCGAGCCGCCAATGCAGACAAGTGCCACCTCTATAACTCAACCCCTCCACCGCGAGCCGCCAATGCAGACAAGTGCCACCTCTATAACTCAACCCCTCCACCGCGATCCGCCAGTGCAGACAAGTGCCACCTCTATAACTCAACGTACGTAAAAAAAAATTATTCATGTTTTTAAATTTCATAATATTATATTTGAAGAATTAACGTCTTCATTTGTATATTTGGATCAATAAAAACATTTAGATATTGGGTCCCCGAGGGCCAACATTTCGTATTAAAATTTTGACTTCCGGTTAAAATTTTCGTCATTTTACTAGGGGATACACATCTTATGGCTGTCACATTGCTATTAAATTTCTCTTTTATAAATTTTGACCAATAAAATAGGTAATTATTGACTATTGAGTCTAAAATGAGAGAGATAGAATCGTTATAGACGATTTTGAGAAAATGGAATTTTTCTCTTTTCATCCTCTAGTAAACTGCTATTAATTTTAGGGTTAAACAGACAGACAGACAGACGGCGTTGCAAAAAACACTTTTTAGCGTTTGGGGGGTCATGAAACGTCGGTATCCATCAACATCTCGGGCTAGTTTTTTTTTACGGTTGTAATACTTTACCTTAAAGTGTTGGCAAGGTTAAAAGAAAAATATATTTTTGTATAGCTTGAAAACTTTTAGTTAGAAAAATGTATATTTCAAGTAAAAGATATTTATTATAAATAGATCCATATGTATGCAATGATAAGTAGTTTCACATCTCAAAGACTTACGGAGATATAATTAAAAATTAGAATTTACGCATCAGACCGGAACCCTTAAATTCATTTAGACGAAAAGTTGAGGGAAGCCATTTGGTTTGTAATATTGATCAAAGCTTAGAAATGAAATCTAATCAAAATCGTTAAAGCCGATTTTGATAAAAAAGATGTTTTCTCTTTAAGCCCTTAAGGAAACTACCCTTAATTTTGGGGTTGGATATCCAATTCCAAAAATTCCTCGGAGTAACCCTATGAAAACCCTATATACCAAGTTTTAGCCCAATCGATAAAAGAGTTTAGGTTCTAACCCGAGGTACGGACTGACAGACAGATAGGTAGACAGACGGCATTGCGAAAACCACTTTTTGGGGTTCAGGGGGTCATGAGACGTCGACATCCATCAACATTTCAGGTTATAGGTCGCAATACGTTACCTTTAGTATTAGAAAAGTTAATATATATATATTTGCGTATAGCTTGAAAGTTATTGGTTTTATAAAAATATGCGTTGAATAAGATATTTGTATTATAAATAGATCTACATATTTGCAATGATAAGTAATTTCATATCTTAAATAGTTTCGGAGATATGATAAAATATGAGAATTTACACGTCAGACCGTAGCCCTTAAAGTTATTTTGCCGAAATATTGAGAATAGCCATTTTGTTTAAAATATTTAAAAATGTTTTAAAATGAAATTTAATCAAAATCGTTACAGCCGATTTTGAGAAAATAAACTTTTTCTCTTTTTGGCCTTCAGTAAACTACCCTAAATTTTAGGGTTATATATACAATTTCAAAAGCCCCTTTTGCCAATCCTATGAAAACCCTAGATACTAAGTTTTAGCCCGATCGTTAAAATAGTTTAGGCTCTTGTCGGAGAGACAGACAGACAGACGGAGATTCAGAAACAACCTTTTCGGATAAAGGAGGTCATGAAACATCGAGCTTCAGCAAAATCTCAAGTTAGATATTTTTTTACGATCACAATACTATCTCTGTCTGTAAGATAGCGAGAACGTAAAAATGAGAGTCATTAGAAATATGTCCGCTGAATAATAACGAATACTACATATTACAGACCGTATTAAGTATCATTTAAAGATATTTAAGATATATTAATACATCATGTTACATCTCTTCAGTGCAAGATCTTAAAACAAGTTATATGTACACTCCGTTTATCCAGAAAGAAAGTGGTCTTTCGTTGACGGATTAAAGTATGGTCCTAGCTTATAAGCTATGCCAGGGTGGAAACGTGCAGGTTAAAGGTTGGATTCCCTCAGCGCGTCTCGCGTCTGCGACAGGACTGGTTTCCATAGTTTGTTATGTGGCCAGTTCCTTGGAGGCGACTGCGACTGACGACCAGAGTGCGTGTCCAGCGTCTCTACATTGCGTCACTGTATACACTGCCCCGAGAGCACCACCAAGCAACCGTGGGTTTTAGTAGAGTTGTATTTAGTTTTGTGTTTTATTGGGCTGGTTTTGAAAATGGTTCAAGATTTCTCCATATAAGGGGACGAAAATTTCATTGAAGAGGTGGCAAAATACCGACCAATTTTTGACATATCTTCGCCAGTGTACCAGAGCTAACATGTGAAGGACAACACGCGGAAAGAGATATCAGGAATAGTTGGTCAATCAAGTTAGTACTTTTTATCTACACAATAACAAAATAACACGGAATATTAAATAAAACACAATTGAAACACTCTGATAACTGAGGAACGGGCTGTTTCTGTACTAAACATACATTTACCCATAACTGGCGACCAAGATACGCATCTAAGGAAACACTGTGGCCCGCGTCTGCGTCTCACCACCCCACGTCTGCGGTCGCAGACGCGAGACGCGAGTCACACCGAGGGAATACTACCTTAAGACTGCTACCTTATAGCGTAAACGAAAGATATGTTTGTCCGTAATAAAGTAACAATACATATAAATACATTTAGTCAAAAAGAGGCGTCTCTTATATTATTATTATTAGCAACGCGTCTTACTACCCGTTCGGGTTATACACTCTTACGCTAATGCGTAATGGTAGGGTGATTGTGCGATGAAATGGAGGACCTACAGTTTAACGTGGGATCCGAACCACGGTGGAGGCCTGGCATTCCACACATTCCCAAGTTTTGATTAATACACGTCTTGTCAGAGGTGAAGGAAGGGTTTGGCAATCAGATAAATCTGTGCCGGGACTACATTAAATACCTCACACATAACAACTTTAGGCTGTCTAGAGTAGGAGTGTAGGTAAGTGACAGCTACCAAAAGCTACCAAATCAACTCTCATGTGTCCATTCACCAAAACATATGATCTACAAAACCACGAGTCGCTGCTCTCACTTTTAAAGTCAAAACTTTCACAACACTTTTTTTAAAAAAAGCGTTATGTTGATATTGAAGTAACGTCTGTGGCTCACTTAAAAATGCCTTACAAGCTAGAACTTTTAAATGGCCCCCTTTTCTTCATAAATTAAGATGGCGAACCATACTAAATAAGGGAGGCTTATGACATCATACATAACGTGTTCGGGTGTGTTTATGTGTATGTGTTTACAAAAAAAAAATATTATATTTTAAAACTAATTTTTTGTACGGTTTGTGCTTTAAGTTATAAAAAAGATATATATTTTGGTGGAAAGTTATGATAAGATACAAGTGTGAATATAGTATAATATATTATTTCATGCACTAAAATCTCTCTTGCTGCCACCCTCGAAAAGAAAAAGTTTTATTAATAGTGTTTATTCTTTTAATAAGTTATAAAAAGCCAATTATTGAGTAATCCTTAGGGGAGTATTATTAGAAGGGTCTATTAACTCTTATGATTAATAATAATATAGTATTACTAAGAAAATTATAACTAATTAGTTATTACACATTATTGGCTTTCAACCAATGTTTGCAATATAAATATTATGCTTCTCTTTTTTAGCACCGCGTCTTACTACACGTTCGGGTTATACGCTTATGTACCAATTACGCTAATGGTTTAAGGGGATGTTATATTTGCAGGAAGCGTACCCGCATTTGCGTGAAAGTATAGTAGAAAAACATTTAGGAAAAACCAACCTCAGTACCGAGATTCGAGCCTAAATCTCCCCGTAATCGGCAGTCTAGTGTATTGCGAGAGTAGCACGTTAGACCATGCGACCACCGGAGCGGGTAATATTCTCCTAGATGCCAGTTACCACCACTCCTACGCTAGATGGACTTGGGTAGATATTACAACTCATACCAAACGACTCATCGTGAAAAAATATTCTGTATTTTATTTTAGAAAACATTGAAATCAAGATCAGTGAAACCATCTCATCATATTTAAAAAACAACAAAAAACTTCTTAACTGAGCCTAGTTCCGCTGTTGTCAAAAGAAAGAATGCATAAAACGACACTCCATTACGTTTTTTTAGTTAAAGTGTAATATTTACCAGTTAATCAGCTCTTAAGACACATTTTCTATGATTACATTTTGTTAAGTCCACTTAAAACATAATAGTTACTTTTTACTGACAGGAGCATAAAGGTTAATGAGCTGGCTAGATACATACTTTCGATATATTTAAGGTTGGAAAATTTTGACAAAAAGAATAACCATCTGCACTTAACAAGTGATTTTAGGTCTGGCTGAAGAAATGGTGTGAATACCACAACACGAAACTAATGCGTCAGCTAATTACGACACCGAGGTGGGTAAACGTATAAAACTGAAAATATTCAGAAGTTAAATCTACATTATTTATTTTGCGCATTTGAAACTTGTGCGTATCACACTACTCATTTCAACAGTTGCTCTTCATTGGCATATTTAATTTGTAATGAATTTGATACGAGACCCACTTAGGTGGCCACATAGTCTAAGGCGCTACTCTCACAATACACTAGACTAACGATGACTGTAAGATCGAGGTCAGGCGTACTGAGGGTTGGATTTTCCCTAAATGGTTTTCCACTCTCCCTCCACGAAAATGTTGGTACACTTCCTCTTAATTTAACCTTCCTCATACTTAACACATTAGCGTAATTAGTACATAGACGTATAGCCCTTCAGTTGTAAGAAGCGGTGCTAAAAAAAATGTGGTGATCAAAATAAATAATAATATTAATAATAATTTGGCTAAAATGGTGAAAATACGGCTTCCGTATACTCTTAAACTTAACCAAATTTGTAAATTGAGTTATTTAAGATTGCAACTAAACCTACACAAACATATAAAATGCCATATAATTAACTATATATAACGACGTACAATACAACGGTAAAAATATTGTTTAAGTTTTTGTGATAGGAATTGTTTTTGAGTTTATCCTAAATTGACGCTAATAAACGATCGCACACATAAGAAAGTATCGTAAAAGTCTCACAGTTCTTGCCTCCCAGGGCCGGCCTTACGCAAGAACGCCACTAAGTGGACGCTTATTGTGAGAGGACCGTTAGTGGCGTTGGTTTGCTTGCGTCATCATAGGATTGAAGGTGGGCTGCGAGTGTGCTCACTACTACACTAGCGTGCCACTAAGGATCCACTCACACTCAGTGGTGTTATTGCATCACCCCTCCACACACACACACACACACCTCCTCCAACTTAAGGAACATGATGCAGTGAACGTGTATGGCTTTAGCCTGTTGCATCCTCTTCTAGTGTAATAAATGTTATATCATATATTAGCACTAACCCACTATCTTCACCTGGAATCAAACCAGAGTTCCAAATGCCTGATTCGCCCAAATATAATGAGCTACAGGGATGGGCTTCAACATAGTGTTATTTTACACACACTTGGTTTACTTATACTTTATATCCTTTTATATAACCATATATTTGTGCTTCCTTACATTCCTCTCATTCTTTATTTAGGTATCATTCCTTCTCTCCTCTTCTTCCCCAAGGTCCACGCTGGGAGCCAAATGCTCTGTGTAAACCTCTCAATCTCAACTTCGATCATGACTCTCGAATAGAACGTTCCCTCTCTTGCGGTCATTCTTGTTTACGACGTGTCAATAACATTCCTAAACCCACCCTCATCATCCCTCTTTCGGTCAGCCATCAATTTCTCAGTGTCGCCAACTCTGGTGGCTTGGAACTAAGCTTACATTGGGAAATTTCAGTGTTTTAACTATAATGATGATAGTAAGTTTTGTAACACTCGCTACTATTTACGGGAAGGGCGTGGTTCGAATCCCTGGGGCTGTTCCTCCACACGTGATTCATCAATCCAATTTTCTCGTACTCTCTCCATTCTAATGCTGGTGCGCTTCGTCTAAACTACGTTCCAAAACTTTTACTACCCGTTCGGGCTATACACATATGTACTGCGCTAATGTTTTAGGGATGGGGAAGATTTAATTTAGAAAAAAGTGTGCCTTCATTTGAGGGGAGAGATGAATGGAATATTAATTAGGGAAAACCTCCCTAAGTACACGCGACTGGGATATGAGCCCCAGTCCCCCAATTTTCGGCGGTCCAGTCTATTGTGAGGGACGCCTTGTACCATCTGACCCCCTTATTGTTTCTAAATATGTAAACAATCTTCCTCTACTATGTAAACAAACACGAGAGACGTAGAGGACCGAACTCCTTTCTTTGTTTTGTACAGCCATATACCCAGTCTCCTTTAAAATTACAGCTGATCTGTTAACTGGCCCCGTTCTGTAGGGGTCAGTGCACCTGGCTATGAACCTAAGGGTCCCGGGTTCGATTCCCGGCTGATACCATGAATATTTTGCCTGAAAGGGGAATTATCCTAACGGTCACCAGGGTTTGGTTAGTTAGGCTTATGTTAGGTTTAAGTGTTTCCACTGGTTCCACACCCTCATACTCACTTTCACCATCACCTCATCTCATCGGGACATGGAAAGAGCTTTAACGGAAAGAATGTACGGTTAGTTACTCTGGGCAACATGACATTAGTACTGACCGGTTTCCATTACTGGGCCACGAATGATATAGCACAGACTCGCAATATACATATATAGCTGACATGTTGAGTTTCTTTCCGGAGAAACTTTGATTCTTTTCCTTTCTGTGAGAAACTCAAAGTCGCTGATTGCTTACACTGATACCTGGGTTAATAAATAATCATACAAATGTAGTAACTGTATAAACAAATGAAACAATTTCTTAGTTATCGAACCCAAGACCTTTGTTAGAGCATGACAAGTCTTTTTCACAAAGCCATATGAATCGGGTTCGTACAGTTCAAGGAGTAGTTTTTAATATACATAAACTTATGTATAAAAAACTCTACCTGACTCAAAATATATTATTTTTTTATCTAAAGTATGTATTAAAATTTATAAGAATATTAAAAAAAATCAAAATACCCCATTTGTTACAAATGATTATTTTTGGAATGCATTTTAAAATAATTAAACATAAACTCAATCATAAACAAAGTTTTAAAAGTTACAATAATTACCTTTCTCTCCTCTATACAGCCATGTTCAATGAAAAACTACAAATTTCATATATTTTTCTGGTCTCCTTAAAATTTTAAATTCTTTCACATTTACAGATGTTTTATATTTCCGCTGACTATGGCCACCCTGTTATATAGGCCTATATTTTAAAATTAACTTCACAAAATTGCCTAGTAAATAAAATACAAATTAAAAAAAAATCTAAACTGAAACCTTGAAATTAAAGTTGTTTTATTCTTAAGCCGAATTCAGATTAAGCTGACGTTTCGTGTCAACACGTGTTATGACGGTTTAGTGGGAAAACACATCCCAATAACTAATATTGAAATGCACATACCGTCGAGATGTATTGTATTAATACATGTTATGTATTAATGCATGTTAACATGTCGTGACATACATCAGCTTTAAGATCTGGACATCCAGATTTTAGTCAGATGTGTTGGAGCATCATAACGTGATACTTGAGTTTTTATTACAATTTTTTTTGGTGAAATATTGAAGGTTAGAAAACTGCTTTATTGACATCCTGGTATACATTTTAAAACTCTCCTCATGTTTCTCAAAAGTTCAGGACTTAAAAGTATGAAATTCACCAAAGTCACCCGTCTCGACATTTATGGGATATATTCACTCTCTCGTATGTTCCAGTGCAAATAACATTCCAATAGCGGCTGCAATCTCCTCCTCTTCATCCAATTCAGCTAATAATCTTTCATCCGGTTTAGTACTCTCCACTTGAAAACATGATTAAACGAATCGTACACAAAGTGGTGTGCTCTTATAATAATAATAATAATAATAATAATAATAATAATAATAATAATAATAATTTAGCATCGCGTCTTACTACCCATTCGGGTTATACGCTTAAGTACTAATTACGCTAATGGATTAGGAACTAGGAGGTTGAATTTAGAGGAAGTGAACCCGCATTTGCGTGGGGGGAGAGTGGAAAACCATTTTGAAAAAACCACCCCCAGTTCACCCGACCGAGATTTGAACCTCCATCTCCCCGTCCTCGGCAGTCGAGCTCAACACGACTAGTGCGTTAGCCAACTACGCCACCGAGGCGGGTGTGTGCTCTTATAAAGAATCAAGAAGTCGACTGACAACAATTCATGTCCAAACGACACAATACACCAGATACACCAGAGCAGTGTAATCACTTGAAGCTGATGTGATGTGTTGTGATATGTTGACATGAAACGTCAGCCTAGTTTTCATTCAAGTGTTGTTCTGGCGAAAAGTGTCTATACTCTTAGTGTGTCTAGAGGAATATAATTTAGAGCTATGGGTTGTGCAAGGGTTGGCAGCTCTGCTCCTCTGTAGTGAATGTCGACCCTTGCTATCTCTTCGGGCAATGCCAAAACTCCACGGGAAATGTTCTAAGGTTATTATTATAGGTCTTAGATCCTCCTGTGAGAAAAATAACATGGTTCAATGTTTATAGAGGTCTGTCTATCTGTCCTCCTATCGGAATAGTCTACTCAATCCTGAAACGAAACAGTTTGTCTCTGTAAGTAGTGGGACTGAAGGGACTACCCAATGAAAATGCAAGGATGAAACGAGGTTTCAAGAATCATCGCCTGTGGTCATTTCGGAGTACGTCCATCAAAATGTTAGTTCAGATCCTTCCCGCCGTTACGATTTCGCGTTAAAACGTGTCATGTTCACTTTTAAGAGATTGTTGGTTTTAACGAGAAATATAACCCGACTTTCTTGGTTTTACTGTCTGGTGGGCCTGGGAATAAATTATTGGGTTTAGAGCCTCTAGTTCAGTCGTTATTTAAGATGAAACTCGTCTTACTACCCATCCGTGATATCTAAATATTTACAAAACTTGGATAGGGATGAGAACGATAGAATTGAGAGAAAACGCACCGGCTTTTGCGGGGATATATAGTGAAAAACCATTTCAAAAAACAACTCAGAAAATCTTACAGATATTCTTACATCGATCTCCTCGTCATCTGCCGACCAAACCAGACAATTATTACAATTAAGGTAAATCTTAACTGACAGCTCAAATAGTTCCTAGAAAGAAGTTCCTTATCGAAACATCTGGAAACATATGGAAGAAAGAAACGCTATATTTTTTAATTTAACACCGCGTCTTACTACTCGGTCGGTTTATACGCTTAAGTACTAATTGTGCTAATGGGTTAGGAATTGGGGAGGTTTAATTTAAAGGAAGTGAACCCGTATTTGCGTGGAGGAAGAGTGGAAAACCATTTATGAAAAACCAATACCAGTTCACCCGACCGAGATTCTAACCTTGATCTCCCCGTCCTCGGCAGTCTAGCTCAACACGAAACTAATGCGTCAGCTAATTACGACACCGAGGTGGGTAAACGCTATACAATTAAGTATATATGAAAGGTGAAGCTTGAGGGGATGAATGTTATGACTACGGACATGAGCCGTATCTCGATTATAAATAATTAATTGGAAAATGACACTTAGACATGGGACTCGAACCCGGGACCCTTGGCTTAGCGTGCCAATACTCTACCACTGAGCTGTCGAGAGAACGTCTCGTGCTCAGGGTAATTATTCACTCATATTTTAAGGCAGAGCCTGTGATGGACGTGTGTGAGAATGACCTTGAGGACGGGACTATCCCTGGATAGCTCACAGTGGTAGATCATTGGCGTACTAAGCCAAAGGTCGCGGCCTCGATTCTCGTGTCCTGGTGTCATTTTTTTATTTATTTGATCTGGCCATAAGTTAGGCTGTCATCATGACACAGAAAATGAGTGATAAAGAACCCGTTACAAATTATTCCCAATTAATATTTTAGAAAGATAATCCATTCAGTGTTTTAATTTCGTATTACCTCCACTTTGGGTCATTCTTTAAATTTTATAAATAGGTAGTTAGAAGCACAGAAACTCTGAAAGGAGTTGCAATACTGTTCGACTGTGCTTCCTTAAGAAGAGCTGACGGTGTTAAAGGATGTAGCTGCTCAGAAATATGTAGGAAAATCAAAAAACTTTACTATTTATTATGTAAAATAGTCTACCATACGAATTTTGAACAAAGTTTGAGCTATTTTCAAAATTATTACTATTTATAATGTAAAGCAATAAGCATATATCTATTTTGAAATAAATTGTTATAGCCAATTTCAAAACATTAAAATAAAAAAAAATGAATCATCCATCTACCCTTAAACGAATTACCTACCCCATTCACCCCCTTATCCCCCCCACCCCCCAAAATGTATACAGTTTTATTTGCCATGTCAAACACTCTCCAGATATCAATTTTAAACAAAATTGTTAAGACCATTTTCAATAAATTAAAAAAAAAATCACTCATAAGTAAACTACCTAGCTAAGTTTTATCCAAAAAACAAGTTTGCAGTGTTATTTATTCGGTAAAACACTTTCAATATTTCCATTTTAAACTAAGCTGTAATAGCTATTTTTGAAAATTTTTGAATTTTAAAAAGTCACACGTCAGTAAAGTATACTTAATTTGAGGGCAAAGTTCATAATAAAAAATATATACTGAGGCATAGACCTATAAATTATAAATACCACTGTTGAATAAAATCCATAAAATCGTTTAAGATGTGTCCCCAGGAACAAAGAGAAATGGGGACAGTAATATTCAACTTAAAACGTAAAGCTTAGTCATAATTTCGAGGTCTGAATTTTTAACGATTATAATACTCTCCCTTTATACGAGAAAGTAAAAGGAGTAGTAATAAATCAGGCTAAAATAAAAAATAGAAAATATATTATTGCGCTGGGAAGAATGAATTGGAAAGTCAGAGGATTAAAGATCAAAATCTTCTCGCACTTTGGGTGTGTATCATTTTTGCACACTCAGCTTACTATGAAAGCTTACAGCCTTAACTTGACGGGCTTCACTATGACCTTATTTTGTAAGCTGCACCATAGTGGAAACAAGCAAGGTAAGCTTTTTACCTTTCAGCGTAATTTCTCTCTCTTTCCTAAGTCATCTTCCTCGTTATTTCTCCCCTTTATCCTTCCTTTATTCCCCCGTTTTCTTCATTCTTACGTTGGTGGCAAAAGGCCGCTAGCCAAGATATTCAAATACTTAGCTCACTCTTCTTTTAGAAAGACCTATTGTTCGAGTCCTGCTTATGTCAAAGTTTCCTAATATTCAAGGGATGCGAAACTGAGGTGAGAAGGATTCGCAGTTCCCAAAAGGTGTGGTCGTGAGTGTTGATAACCCTTCCAGTGGTTCTCAACCTTTTTAGTGATATGCACCCTTTTCACCACATGTCAGAATGTCATTCCCCCCCTCCAAGATTGCCTAGCTCAAAAGTTGCATGAAAACACTTTTTTTTTTATATTAGTACATAAATACATATTACTTTGATTATGTTTACTGTGGAGCTTTACAATTAAATTAAAATTACCGTTCAGCAAGACCAGTGCGTTGAACTAAACAAATTGTTTATGCAAAGTCTGAAATATTGTAGTTTGAAGAAAAAATTTTATTAAACAGTTTTAGTCTGTGGTCTTAATTCCCTCCCCCCCTAAAACCCTAAAATTCTCCCCTGGGGGGGGGAGGGGTATTTTCCTCCGGTTGAGAAGCCCTGCCTTAGAGAGTGTCGAAAGCCCGTAGAAACAAATTTAAAGAGTCATGGATATAATTCAGACACGTGGTATAAAGAGAATTGTCAGGCACTCTCAGATGTCCTGGAATCTTTCCAAACCCACAAACAGCGGTAGAATGATCAAAACTTCAGTTTATATAATTCTAAACTTGCAATTTTAGAGTTGCTACACCAAACTATATATTTGGAGAGTAAATTACATTACATCTTGAGTTGGGAGTCCAGGATTCAGCTCTTACTTACTGCTCTGAGAACCATTTATCAAAATCACGGTTTACCTTCCTCCTTTAGGAAAAAAAAAAGTAGTTTGCAGTGTTTCTTCCCTTCCTTCGTTATATTCCTCTTGATTTGTGTCAGGTTGCGTGCATCAGTAAATAATAATAGTAATGATCTACTTTAATGGCGAAGTTAAGACTACCTACTTTTCTAACACTTAACCAAAAATTACAATTAAAATAGAAGCTAATCAAACAATACACATAAAAAAGCACACAAATAATGATACAGACAAACTAGAGGTAAATTAGATATATTAAGTAACATGTGAACAGTAATAATATTGTTAATGTTTATTTAAAAAGTTATATTGAGCTTGAACAAAGATTACGCTATCTCTCTCTCTCTCTCTCACACACACACACACACACACACACACCAAAAGGTGTCATCACGTCTCAAATTCCTCAATCTCGCAGCCGAGTTCCCACACGCAGATTAAAAATAATAATGGTAAGGATGGCCGGTTTAGAATAGCTGTTAGCACTCCTGCTCATAACTTGGCAGTTAAATGTTTGTTATCCAGGCGGGCAAGTTGATGGAAGCTAGTTTTAATTGTATACGTTTACCACGGTTCTTCGATACTAATACAGATGCATTTCCTTATACTCACTCCTACTCATTCCTTCAGGTCTATGTAGTTTAAATCGCGGATAGTCACTAAATAAACATTTGTGCGCGCACCCAATCATACTAACCATCCAGACTAGACATATTTACTCCAATGGGGTAGGGATGATAAAGGAATAACGTAGAGAAAATGTACCCACATCCGCCCAACAGGAAGAAGGGTAAGGCCTTTAGGAAAAATCACCTCTTTACACCTGACAGGGATTAAAAACCCGACCTCCCCTTCAAAACTAACCAGACAAAACGAGACTGATGTGTTTATTCGCGTGACTGATTGCGCGGGTTAAAAAATATGATAAATTGTCTACTTAAAAAAATTATACTCTGTAGTTTGTAAAGGAGAATCACCCTGTTCCGGGGAAACCGCACGTGCAGTGGGTTGTCAGTGATGCCAACTGTGTGATGGTATTGTTCCCTGTGACGAGAACCACCGCAGACAGGAGGGACATTTAATTGCACCGGGTTAATTAGAGAGATGTAACATCAGTTCAAGCGGTGAGATCAAACAATGACTGGCACTGTTTGGTTCATGTTATCCGAGCAATCTGTAACTGTGCGAGCGCCACGCTTGTTTTTATTTGAGAGGTATTATGGTTTTAGGTTAAGTGAGGCATGTTTGGGTGGTAAGGGGTTACGAATGCACTGCTACGTACTGAAACCGCACAGGCCGAATTAGTTTAGGCTTACTTGCTTTGGAATATGGACTATCAGCAGCACTAGGAAGGTGCGTCAAAAGTGCGCCATTGTTAGTCTCTTAGCCCTATATGACAACACCGCGTGCTGGCATCAGACTAACCCAACCTAACCTAACCTAACCTAACTTAGCACCAAATAATGAAAACATATTACCGCTGGCCAAATATATTTTGGAGAATCAAATTCAACTTGATCGCCAATTCCCACAAGGCACAAGGACCCAATATTCATTACTTATTGTACAGAGTAAGATGGTTGTTTTCAATACCTGTTTGCCACGTTTAGCAGTTGTTTATTCCTCATGTGCTTTTGATACAAGGTCTAGGGGCGTCTTTGATTCATATCTTCCTACGCTTTTGATAATGAGGTTTTAGCGTTTTCAATATTTTCCGTGAATTCATGAGGGTTGCAGCATCAACATGCCGGTCGTATATTGCCATTGTATGGCGGCTGAAACAAGGTATACCATCAACACACGCTTTATGTTCGTGTCTATTTTTTAGCTAGCACGTAAGACCTTTCACCCACAGAGCTACTCCACTGTGACTGGACTGGTTAGTGATTGATGTCACAAAAATGGTCATTAACTGGTTATTAGTCATGTTTATTACACGGTGTTACGCAGAATGGGCAAAATTTAAACCAGTTTCGTATCATATATCTGCAAGCACCTTCTTCGGGCTTTTAGAATATGTAATGTTAATTAATATAATTTATATGGATTCGAGTTATATAAGAAATATAAGAGACGTAACCAAAGAAGATTTTGGTTTCGTCCATACTATGAAAAGAATATAAACTGCAGACTATTCGTCCTTGCTAAGGAACTGTAACAAACTGATGGAACATGTATAGCATTGTAACCAACGTTGAAAGAAAGCTACCGTGAATAATACAGTAAATGTTCAATAATGATTCAGTCATGATGATTAAGTTTGCAACTGAGGTAACCCGGTGGATATCATGTTGAGTTTCCAGTGACTAATCACGGATGCATCGTAAACCAATCAACAAACAATAGTCCCGTGAGCGGACCGCCATTGGAATATATTAGCTGTGACGCTCAAGCTACTGGTTGGTAATTTAGGTTTTACTCGCGTCACTTTTTAGTCTTATTTAGGCGAAATGCCTAAGACTGTCTATGAAATTCTCGCTCAAGAATTAATCCTATCAACTCATCTTGAGTGCTTTATGTGAAATTATGACGTAACTGAGCATTATTTTTCTAGGAAATGGTTTAACTGTAAACACAGAAAATAAACTACAAGATGAGATAATATTCTGCTATAAAATGGAGGAAATCTTAATACAAATTTTGTTTGAAATCTTACGCCAGTCGTTAGCGCGTCTCTTTCTACTGGTTTAAAGGTCCTCGTTTCAATTACCGGCATGGCCATATCATTTATTATTGGTTAAATTGGTGTCCCCTCTTTAGCAGCATTTAATTAACGTCCGGGATCGGGGTGTTGTGTCAATTCTTTAATTAAGTCAGTTTTTAAACTGCGTGCTGATATTATAACTTTAAATAACCACAAGATTTAAAAAATATTTTCTTAATCGCTCGCTTGCAACCATTTTGACTTCCTATAGAC
>CABFWB010002088.1:82936-123753 GCA_902151455.1 Timema bartmani | reverse complement strand
TGGTAGGGTGATTGTGAGATGAAATGGAGGACCTACAGTTTAACGTGGGATCCGAACCACGGTGGAGGCCTGGCATTCGAGAAATAAAATTTAATAAAAATCGTTTGACCAAATTTCAAAAAATATATATATATTTTAATTTTCCCTACTGTATACTACCCTTTATTTTAGGGTTAGATATCTGATTGCAAAAACTCTCCGAGAGGACCTTATGAAAACCCCAGATACCAAGTTTGAGCCCAATCAGTAAAATAGTTCCAGCTATAGCCCGAGGTGCAGACAGACAGACAGACAGACGGCATCGTTAAAACAACCTTTTCGGTTTCAGGGGGTCATGTAACGTCGACATTGATCAAAATCTCGAGTTCGATTTTTTTTGACAATCACAATACTTTCTCTCTGAGGTGTAGAAAGAAAGTAAAAAAACTTACATATTATTTTTTACTTTTTTTCACTAAGCCCAAGGTACCGGGTTCGATTCCCGTGTCTAGATGTAATTTTTCAATGTATTATAATATAACCGATTTTCAAACCGTGTCCGTAATTATAATCAATCATCCCACAAAATTCGTATTTCATACAAACTTTATTGTATAACGTTGCTTTCTTCTAATCTCGCATAATTTTGCTAAGGCCTAGTTTATAAGATAGGGTCATAGAGTAATATGCTACATTACAGGGTTAAAGGGTCGTACTTTCATCATCCTGTTCCTCTGGATTAACTAATTTAAAAATCAATTAGATTCTACACTAAAATAAGGATGTGTGGCTAAAATAGGTAATATGTGAATGTTCAATGGGTATACCAATGGCGTAATGATAAGGTCACATATAACCGGCTCGGTTCGATTCCCAACTGATACCATGAGTTTTTCCCCCGTAAGGGCAATTATCTCAACGGTCATGAGAGAATGGTTATTTAAGCTTAAGTGTCACTGTTTCCACACCTTCATACTCACTATCACCCTCATACTATCACCATCATACTTGCTATCACCCTCATACTCACTATCACCATCACCTCATCTCATCAGGACATGTAAAGAGCCTCCACTGAAAGGATGTACTATTAGTACATTCGGGCGTCCCCTGTACAACGGTACATTAGTACTGGATAATCTTTTCACTAACTGGGCTACGACTGATGTAGCCCAGACGTTCCATAACAAAAAATTATCTATGTGCCTATTTTTTAAAAAAACAGTTCTGATTTGAATCTCATTTAAATTAAAAATGGAAGGGTATGAATGCTGTAATGTTCGCCAAAGTTGGGGAGTCCAGGCACAAGTTGGCATGCCTGCACAAGTGACCCAACGGCCAAACAATAGAGTAGCACAACGTAATGCATCTAACCTATTGCAGGAGAGCTCTGCCCGTGGAAAGAGCAACGTCTAGAGAGAAGGGACAACCGCTGTGCATGTCACAGTATTACAGACTCCTGACGTCGTACAGATGTCCTGGCGTCACCCGTGACGTCATCGTGTCCACCACGCCGGAGGGGGAGAAGGAAGGTGGGCGTACAACCCCTCCCCCGACAGGGGAGCACATCATAGTCAGTTGCAGGCATCAGGTAAGGTAGCAAGCTGAATGCTGCACTCATGTTGGTGAATTTGACAAACAAGTACAATAGCAATTGTTTTTATTAAAAATACATACACCGAGTCATGTAATAAGCTCTTTTATTCTTAAAACTCTTTCTATTTTTCACACATTCTTATACAATATTTAGCCACGTCTCACAAGGCCTACCCCTTCCTTTTGATTCACACACTCTACCTTCATATATTAGCTTCATCACTCAATCCACACTCATCCTCTTAACAAGCCCAAACCAACGTAATACACTGCTTTAACATTGACCAATTGAATTCCCTTTGAAACCGCACTCCTTCAGCACCCATTCATTACTGACTCTGTCCATACGAGTTTTTCCTCAAACATTTCTTAGATATCTCATTACAACCTCATTCACCCTGCTCTTGTGTTTCTCCTGACAAACCCACGCTACACATCCATAAAACAATGTTGGCGTTAACACAATTTATATACCACCATATTTGCCACTTTCGATACTACTTCATTATTTGCAATAGTCCACATACATCCAACTACCCTCCGAGATTCATTCACCCTTCTGTCGATTTCACCATCCATCCTTCCATTATTACAGAACATTCTGCCCAGATACGCACAAAATAATCCACTTGTTGAAAACAAATATGTCTAAATGCGGTAACTTGGTGTGAGTTGTAATCCTGAGAACTTGTAGTATTCTCTCATGTTTGTTGTCGTCACAGTTGTACTTGGAGTATTCTCTCATGTTTGTTGTCGTCACAGTTGTACTCGCTGCCGGTCAAGACTCCAGATCTCGGGCTAATGCCGGAGGACGAGATGACGACGATCCTATTGGCCATCATGAGAGACGCCAGCGCCGTCCCGTCCCCTCCCCCTGTGGTGTCTATTTACCTCCGAGAGGAGAGACACTTGGGCAGCGGCCAGGGAGCAGCTCGTCAGGAGTGAGTGAACTAGAGTGCTTCAATCAAGAATAACGCTAGACTCGTTGATAATGGCATGTGACGCGCAGACCAGAGACAGGAAACAGCTTTTGAAAGTAATTTTGATCTGAACATAAATTACATCAAATGGATTAAATAGCTACCCGCCTCGGTGGTGTAGTTGGCTAACGCGCTAGTTGTGTTGAGGTCGACCGCCGAGGACGGGGAGATCGAGGTTCGAATCTTCGGTCGGGTGAACTGGGGGTGGTTTTTCCTAAATGGTTTTCCACTCTCCTTCCACGCAAATTCGGGTTCACTTCCTCTATATTCAACCTTCCCAATTCCTACTCCATTAGCGTAATTATTACTTAAGCGTATAACCCGAACGGGTAGTAAGACGCGGTGCTAAATATTATTCTATTAATGATTAAATAGCTAGGCTATTATATTTGCTAGTTACAGTTATAGCCGAACCCGGGACCCTTAGTTCAGTAGACAGACACACTACCGACTGAGCTAAGGTGTTGGACTCTCTTATGTACTAATCACGCTAATGGTTTTAGGGATGAGGATGGTTATATTTAGAGTAATTGTATCCGCATTTACGTGGAAGGAGAGTGGAAAACCATTTTGGAAGAAAAAACCTCAGTACACTCGATTTAGATTCAAACCTCGATCTCCTCGTCATCGGCAGCCTAGTACACTGCAAGAGCAACGCCTTAGATCATGCGGCCACCGAGGTGGGACAAATGCGAATAGATTTCCTCTCAAATCTACCCGCCTCATTCTTACCCTCAGAGTTTAATTAAATGAAGATACCGGTAGCCTAAAACGCTGTGGGGGGAAAAGATAAATACAATTCCATAGCTAGACCAAAGAAACAAACTTACCTTAGTATGAGAATCTATTTCTAAATTAACTTAATACCTACCCTGATAACTAGGTGTATGATAATGTGCTTAACCTTTTGGGACTAAATACCTTATTAGATGCAATCTTTCTTTTAATCAGTAATATTATATCCCATGCTTTCATTGGGCTAGTAATAGTAATAATAATATTACGAAGCTGTGCTACTTCAATCTGTAGCCCAGTAGTGGAAATATTATCCAGTACTAATGTACCGTTGTCCAGGGGACGCCCGAATGTACTAATAGTACATCCTNGCTAGTAATAGTAATAATAATATTACGAAGCTGTGCTACTTCAATCTGTAGCCCAGTAGTGGAAATATTATCCAGTACTAATGTACCGTTGTCCAGGGGACGCCCGAATGTACTAATAGTACATCCTTTCCGTGGAGGATCTTTACATGTCACTATGAGATGAGGTGATGGTGATAGTGAGTATGATGGTGATAGTGAGTATGAGGGTGTGGAATCAATGAAAACATTTACAACCTAACTTAAGCTTACCTAACCAAACCCTGGTGACCATTGGGGTTTTCCCTTTCGTGAAAAATACCCAAGGTACCAAACAGGAATCGAACTCTCGTAGCTAGGTGTATTTAGCACCACACCTTGTAAATATCAAACATTTATTATCAGATATCACTTTTCCTTAAAATTATCTTTTAACTTTGAGTTTGTTAACCAATAAAATATATTTCATTTGACTTAATTTACTTCTCCCGTTTTCCAAAAAAGTGTGTTTTGATTATCTGGGATTTTGGACACGGGTTTTTACGGTACCAACAAAAATGTGCTGATAAAAATGTTTGTTTCAGATGAAAGAAACAGCAATAACTTGAAGAGTATTGAAAAGTCATTGATGATGGTTTGTATCGACGACCCTCTACCTACCAGCTTCAATTGCAAGGCTCCAAGGGATGACATACCGGTGGAAGGGAGGGGGTTGGTGGCCGGTGACAGGGACGAAACCAACATGATGCACCAGATGCTGCATGGAGGAGGCAGTTCCGCCAACTCTGCCAACAGGTGGTTCGACGTTACCATCCAGGTAAACACACTTAACAAACAAAAACCCGCTTCGGTGGCCACATAGTCTAAAGCGCTACTCTCGCAGTAGCCGAGACTGCCGATGAGGGGGAGATCAAGGTTCGAATCTTTGTCAGGTGTACTGAGGGTAGTTTTTCCAAAATTGTTTTCCACTCTTCTTACACGCAAATGTGTGTACACTTCCTATAAATATAACCTTCCTAACCATTAAACCATTAGCGTAATTATTACATAAGCGTATAACCCGAACGGGTAGTAAGACGTGGTGATAAAAAAATCTACAAAATATTTATTGTGTTACTATAAAACCAGTAATGGCTTCTTGCTACTTGGTCTAGCTAGCCTTAGGGAAAAGGCAAAGGGTGAATTTAAATTATATTTACCATCATTTGCATGGAAAGAGAGATGAAAAACAATGCTGTAGGAAAAAATTATCCATAGAAAGTCTCACAAGGATCGAACTCGTGTCTCCTGATTTATTCAAGTGTGCTAACTACCCACCTACATCTGAAGGGATGGTGATGAATAAATTTGAATGGCAAAAAATATATATTTATTTGATGTAATTATCATAAGTTGGATCATTAAAAGTCTAGAATTGGGTCGAATCCCCTGTTTTATGAATCCGAATCTCGAATCCGGATCTACAAATTATCTTCAAATCCCAAATCTCGAATACAAATCCGAATCTTGGGAAAAATTATGAACACAAAAGGAAATATAATATATAATAATATAAAATACAAATAGTAACTAAATGTTAACATACTTTCTTATAATCCGTTCATTATAACATTCATACATTCAGTTAAATGTTAAATTACTGTTCTGGGGCCTGGTTGTTAGGTTCATCCTATAATTATAATTGGTTCTGAACAACCAATAAGCAGTATTAGAGCTCTTAAACGAATTTCACTTCAAACTTTTAAAAAAAACTATTTTTTAAGGATTTGAGTCTCGAATCCAAAATTTTCTCGAGTCCTCGAATCTCGAATATTCCTAGGTATTCGAGGACGTATAGCTAACTAAATCTTGTCTTTAAGAGGTATTTTTACATTCCGTCTAGAAAGAGGATTGGAAAAAACTGAATAAACACCATTTCAAATACTTAAAAATTCATTCCACGGTGGATTATCTGGGATATTATGCACACAGCTAATATCGAACCAACAAACGCATTAAATTGGAATTTTCTGCACTTCTTTACATCCATTACTGTTTACAGCCTGTGTCAGTTTTTAATTCAAGCCGTATATTTCCCACTACCGGCTTGCTAGACCTGTCATAGCTTCATATACCTTATAATCCAACTTAGAACTTGAACAGGCACAACATCCAGCCCCACGGACATTAATTCGTCACTGTGAAAGGGTAAACCTGTATTTTCATCAATGATAAATTTTCGACCATGCCAGTAATCGAACCCGGGACTCTTAGCTCAGTATACAGACACGCTACCGACTGAGCTAAGAGTGCCGTACACTTGCGATAGTGACAACTGAAATAAACTCTCCTATTCTCTCTTCTGTACCACTTTAGTTGATCATTTCGAGTGACGGGGCGTGCGGTCTGTGCTACGAGCACTCCACCGCGGAGGGTGTGGCGGTGGTCCAGCTGGTGGAAGATGTGTTGAAGCAGGTGGACAGCCAACCAGACGGCGGCAGCAACGTCTCCAACAACCACCCTCAACTATCCCCGGCGGTCCGGTTGGAGTGGTCTCTTGATCAGAATCTGCAGAGGACCATGTACCAGGCCGCACATAACCTCGACTGGTGAGCGGATAGATACAGATCAAGGGGTGGAGGGGTATAGTACACCTCATGTGAATGTTAGAAACACCCGCTTCGGTGGCCGCATGGTCTAAGGTGCTACTCTCGCAGTAGACTAGACTGCTGATTTTTTGCCAAAATGTTTTTTCCCCACTCTCCTTCCATGAAAATGCTGGTACACTTCCTATAAATATAAACATCCTCATCACTAAAACCATTAGCGCAACTAGTACATACGTGTGTAAACCAAACGGGTAGTAAGACACGGTGCTAAAAGAAAAATTAGAAACATGTTTTTTTTGTTGCTTACTCTTACCAAAATGGATTTTTATTGAGAATCTACATTTAAAGAATACAGACATACCAATATTAACATTATTACTGCCATTATTTTTATTATTTAAAGCATTAAATTAACTAGATTAAGCATTAAAATGTCTTCTTTGCTTTTAAACACATTCTGTTCCTACTCCACCTTGTTAACCATCTTGGGCCTATTTCTTTCCTACTTTATTATCTTGGTTAATTTTAAAATATTTCGAAAAAAAAACATTAATGATCCCGTTTAGCAATATTCCCATCCTAGCTTAATCAAACTTTTTTATTTGTTGACACATGTAAGGTTTGGTTTTATAGGTTGGGGTGGTTTTTAATCTAAGCGTAACTGTGTACATTACGCCATAAGTTAATCCGTCTTGTCTCTATGCAATAATTACTATTCCTTTAAATAATATATTACGTTGTGGGTCTTCCTCGAGAGAGTTTGTTTCTTGTAAATTCATTAAGAGATGTTTAATAATATTTCAGACCAAATAATAGGGAAAAAAAACTATATAAATTCATACATATGTTGCTACAAAAAAAATTAAAATATGCTCAATAATTTACGAACATATTGTTAGATTTATTTGTGTGGACATTTTTCTAGTTTTTTTTTTAGCGCCGCGTTTACTATCCGTTTGGTTTATATGTTTTAAGGATTTAAAAAGTTACATTTAGAGAAAGAGTACCCTTATTTGCGTGTAGGGAGAATGGAAAACTATTTTTGGAAAAACCTCGCTCAGTACACCTGACCGAGATTTGAACCTCGATATTCCCGTCATCGGCAGTCTAATCTACTGCGGGAGTAGCACGTTAGACCCTGCGGCCTACGAAGCAGGTATTTTTATGTGTTGATTAATAATAATAATAATAATAATAATGCATTTTTGTAGTGTTATGTCACAAAGCAAACATATTTTTGACATTCACAAAAAACGGATTATCCCCAAAGTATAATTTTTTTTTAAATTTGAAATCATTTAACATACAAAATAAAATTGAAAAAAAATTAACAATGCATTGATTATGTGTTGCGAATAGTCAAAGACAATAAACAGCTTTTTTTTTAAACTCAATCTATAAACAATACAAAATAAATTACAAAAATTATCTTAGTTGCATTTTTCAGCCTTATTGAAGATCTGGATTTGTTCGTGTACCGCTATAATGGATATGGAAAGGATTTTATCAAGTCCTGTAGAGTAAGTCCTGATGCATACATTCAACTAGCTCTGCAGCTCACATACTTCAGGTAATCTACCAATAAAACTTACACTAAGTCATAGTATTAATTTAATCATTATTTTGTTATTTAATAAAGAATTCAGATCATGTGATAACATAAGATATATATATATACACACACACAAAAGTTTACCTAGCATAGGGATAAAAGTAGTTTGGAGTGTTTTTCCCAAAAGGGGAACTAGCCCGACGATCACCAGGGTTTGGTTGGTTAGACTTAAGCTAGGTTTAAGGGTTTTTTATACTTGTTCCACACCCTTATACTTACTATCACCCTCATACTCACTATCACCATCATTCTCACTATCACCATCACCATCACCTCAACTCATCAGGACATGTAAAGAGCCTCCACGGAAAGGATGTACTATTAGTACATTCAGGAATCACCTGTACAACGGTACATTAGTACTGGATACTATTTCCACAAAGTGGGCTTCAATTGATGTAACCCAGACGTGTACTATTATTATATGTTTACACTTTGATATTTAATTAAAAGTATCCTAAGATATTATTCATATTAAGAGAAAGGGAGAAAGAATTATATGTTTGCACACATAGATTGATGGGATGTGAAATAGAAGCGGGGCTGAAGGGGTCACTACTCTCCCCCCTCCTTGCTGTTGGATTCGTGGGTAAAGAATCGAGGCTAGTTAGATTTGTTTATCAAATGTAATCATTTATAACCAAACATCTACTAAGCATGCAACAAACTAGTTTTGAGCGGTGCTGTTCGAAAGGCAATCCAACAGGTCAATGTGAAAGAAGCGTCCTACGTTGGTTTGGGCTTGTTGAGAGGATGAGTGTGGATAGAGTGACGAAACAAATATATGAAGGTAGAGTGTGTGGAGCTAAAGGAAGGGGTAGGCCATGTAAGACGTGGTTAAATGTTGTGGACGAATGTGTGGAAAAGAGAAACATTAATAGTTTTAAGAATAAAAGAGCATGTATGACTCGGTGTATGGATGTTGAAGGGAGTAAGCAAGGATAGGGAAGTGTGGAGAAAGTTAGTGATGATGAATTAAGTACGGAATTGTTGAGTTTTTTTAATTATACGTACATTTTCTTGCCTACCCTGTAAGGTAACGGCGTGATTAGGTATGTACTGTGATTTATATGCTCTCAGGTTATACCGCCAGCTGACAGCCACTTACGAGAGCGCGTCCACGCGTAGGTTTCTGCTAGGACGCGTGGACTGTATCCGTTCAGCGACGGTAGAGGTTCTAGACTGGGTGGTTGCTATGAGTCAGGACGAGTCAGGTGTTGAGAGCGAGGACAATAATCAGCAGTCCAGCAAGAAGGTGACATTCAGTCTGTACACAGTAAGTATACCCTGATTTTGGTTCGAAGAACAGTTTAGAAAATTCAAACAATTTTTTTTCTACGGCCATAATTGATAACATTTGATTATATTACAACCCCGCTTCGGTGGCCGCGTGATCTAACGCGCTACTATCATGTTAAGACTAGATTGCCGATGACGGAGGAGGTCGAGGTTCGAATCTCGGTCGGATTTACTGAGGGTGGGTTTTTTTCCAAAATAATTTTCCACCCCCCCTTCACGTAAATATGGGTGCACTTCCTCTAAAAATTAAAACTTTCCACATCGCTATAACCATTAGTGTAATTTATGCATAAAAACCCGCCTCGATGGCGTAGTTGTCTAACGCACCAGTCGTGTTGAGCCAGATCACCGAGGACGGGGATATCGAGGTTCGAATCTCGGTCGGGTGAACTGAAGGGGGTTTTTCCTAAATGGTTTTCCACTCTCCCTCCACGCAAATGCGGGTTCTCTTCCTCTAAATTCAACCTTCCCGATTCCTAATCCATTAGTGTAATTAGTACTTAAGCGTATAACCCGAACGGGTAGTAAGACGCGGTGCTAAAAATAATTAATTAATTAATTATGCATACAACCTGAACAGGTAGTAGGACGTGGTGATAAAAAAAATGCTGATATAATCAACACAAAGATTAATAGTGACCTAATTTATGGAACCAGTAATGATAAGAGTAATTAAGAGGAACGTCACTAAAATTTAACTGAGAAAATACTTGAATAGGATTCCACCAATGAGCCTAACCAGGATACGAACTAGAGTCCCGAACTCTCCGGCTATGGCAGCTGACTCTGTATTGCGAAACGTACAACTTCCTATAAAAGGAAACCAACAAAGAAAAGGAAGAAAGAGTATTATTATTATTTTTATTATTATTATTATTATTATCGTTATTATTTTTATTATTATTATTATTATTATTAGCACCGCGTCTTACTACCCGTTCGGGTTATACGCACATACGCTAATGTGTAATGGTAGGGTGATTGTGAGATGAAATGGAGGACCTACAGTTTAACGTGGGATCCGAACCACGGTGGTAGGCCTGGCATTCCACACATTCATAAGTTGTGATTAATACACGTCTTGTCAGAGGGGAAGGAAGGGTTTGGCAATCAGATAAATCTGTGTCAGGGACCGAGGATTGAACCCCGGACACCCAGCATAGAAGTCTGACACCTTACCCCTATAAAAAGTAAATTGGTAAAGAATGATAGTACATATAAATAGGAACACATGAAATTGAGCGATTATTATGTGGTTTTCTCTCTTAAGAAAGTTGTGTCACGCGCTTTACACTCCTGATGAGTTCCGATGGAATGAAACCTAGGCCGGGGGATTGGGCGGTAACGACCGATTTCATTCAAGGGACGGCCATTAATTCTCTATCCAGTAGCAGCATTGTAAAGTGTGAGATGTGTCTTAATTAGGGATGGGACCTTGAATCCTCCTTAATCCTTAAGGATATAAGAGATTCGAGGATTTTAGATAAATCTCAGCTTCGAGATTCAATCCTTAAAACAATTTTAGTCAATTTTTCTAGAGAAATTTGTTTTAGAGCTCTAATAACTTCTTATTTGTGGTTCAAAACCATTTACAATCATGGGATGAGCTCCACAACCAGGCCCCAGACCAGTGATTTAACACTTAACTAAATGTATGAATGTTATAGTGAATGGATTATAAGAAAGAATGTTAACATTTAGTTACTATTTGTATTTTCTATTATTCTATTATATTTATGTTCATAATTATTTCCAAGATTCGAATTCATAAAATAGTATATTCAACCCAACTCCAGTTCTTATTTTCATTGTAAAAATCATTTTATGTTTGTTCCTCTTCATCTTTTTTAAACCTTCTTTCATACTTAACATTATGTTTCTCAAACAGTTATAATTTTTTTTTAAATTCCTTAAAGAAAACTGTTGGAAAAAAAAAAGAGTAATATTACAAATTGAAATGTAAAGGAATATGAAAACATTGGCTTGATGCCTAAAACCAAAGACCCCAGGGTTCAATCCTCTGCACGAGTGGTCATCTTACTGGTTTAAATTGCATCAGCAGATGATTTCCAGAAATTAATTGGTCTGATATTGTTTGCAGGATGAAAAGAAACAGGAACTGTTTGACTTAGCCATTAAGAAGCAGACAGAGATAATGGTGGAGAACATCATGGGTGAAGGAATAGATATCCATCTGTTGGGACTGAGAGAGATGGCAAAGGAATCAAGGGAGCCAACCCCAGAGATATTCCAGGACGATGTTTACAAGTTGGCCAACCATTTCGCACTTTCCACTAGCCAGGTAGATATTTACACCAGATTAAAGTGAGACAGAATATAACACAAGCTAAGATTTGTATTTCTTTTAAGTTTTTATGTCGAAAAAAATATGCTGGCCAAAATGTATCAAATATTGCCGTGGTGTAGTAGTCAGTGTATCTGGTTATGAGCCTTAGGGTCCCGGGTTCAGTTCCCGGCTGGTACCTTGAATATTTTTCCTGAAAGGGAGATTACCCCAACGGTCACCAGGGTTTGGTTAGTCAGGCTTAAGTTTTGTTTAAGTGCTTCCACTGGTTCTACACCCTCATATTCACTATCACCCACAGAAGGGGTCAGTTAACACTATAACTGGTGACCTGGTGGTCTAGGGGTAAGGTGTCAGACTTCTGTGCTGAGGGTCCGAGGTTCAATCCTCGGTCCCGGCACATATTTATCTGATTGCCAAACCCTTCCTTCACCTCTGACAAGACGTGTATTAATCACAACTTGTGAATGTGAGGAATGCCAGGTCTCTACCGTGGTTCGGATCCCACGTTAAACTGTAGGTCCTCCATTTCATCTCACAATCACCCTACCATTACACATTAGCGTAAGTGCGTATAACCCGAACGGGTAGTAAGACGCGGTGCTAATAATAATAACACTATAACTCAGGGGTCGGCAACCTATGGCACGCGGAACAATTTTTAATAGCATACTGAGCGATTTGAATTAAAATCAAATAAAACCTTCATTTTTAATTAAAACCATTGATATAATCATTTTAATAACATGTTTTATAGTCCACTGGCTTTGTTTCAAAATTTCAAAATAATGTATTTTCAGAACTTAAATTTTGCAAAACACATTTATAATTTTTGAATTTTTTATAATTTATAGTAAAATAGTAAATATTCAAGAAACATTAGTTTATTGAATGTATTCGATTTAGAAAAATGTTTTTACTGTTACATTTTACAAGATCAACTTGTTTTAATAGCTGTACTAGCTAACTGGTATAAACATATAAACGATTTGGGTGGGCTTAGGTTGTTTGACAGGCTGAGCGACTTTGCAATACTACTTCGGCACGACGCTACTAAAAGGTTGCCAACCTCTGCCGGTATAACTTATAGATCAAATGTATTCCCTCCCCAGGTAGCGACCAATATAGACTCGATAGTGGGCTACGGGCCTGTAGTCCAGGACGGATATGGAGCGTCATACAACCCACACACTAGCTCTATAGTGTTCTGTCTTTCGGCACTCAACTCTTGCGAACACACCAGTACGTGGAAGTTCTCACACACCCTAGAAGAGAGCTTGAACGCGATGCAGAAACTGCTCGACGTTCGGAAGGGGAACAAATGAGAGTGACTCCCTGAAGAAACCGTCACTGTAATTTGTCAGTTAGGTTAGGAAGGGTTAAGTTAGTTAAGGATGTTTCTAAGTGGACATAATTACCTATCAAATAATGATGATAATGAGTGACATGGGTGCCCATAAATGGGTAATAAGGGGGCTTCAACCCCCTTTATCATTTTGTCATATCTACTTTTTTGTTAATTTTTATCGAAAAATTATAATTAGATATTTGCGATTTGGTTGCAACTTGCTATTTACGTAGATTTCCTCCCATTTCCTATTTAACAGCTCTCTTTTTATTTTGTTTTGTTCAATAAACGTGTGAAAAATATGTTTCTTTTCAATGGGTTTAGCTACAACCCATATTTATTTATTTTGTTAATTTTTTCAAAAAAACATTTTTCGCTAAAATCGGCTCATGAAACTCATAGATCAAAATTATGTTCAGATGCTCAAAAATTCCCTCCCCAAAAAATTCCTGAAATCTTCTTTCAAGGAGGGTGTGGTGTGTGTTGGGTGGCGCACCCCCACATATGGTACTCCAACCAGCCCCCCCCCCATCTCACCCCCCATTTGTAAAACACACATGCGTTGGACCGATAAGTGACATGAAATAGGTCCAAGGTGGTCCAAATGAAGCAAGTAAAATATGTTCTAAGGGCATAAAATATGAATATTAAAATTTAATATTGTTAATCTTTATATAAACCTGATGATTGCTATCAAAATAGGAAAATATAAAGTCAAAAACTGAAGACCTACCTTCGAAATAAAAAAATATCCTTTTTCATATTAAATACAGCATTTCTTGAATAGAGTCTAAATACATATATTTTATCTTTGATCATATCACAGTTTTAAAAAAAAACTGGAAACTTTAATTGGTTTCTTAGGTTAATTTTCATTTCAACGTTTCAAGTAATTTATGACAATAAGACCATTCATTTAACAAGATTCTCAGAGAAAATGGGGAAGCTAGCTAAACTAATAATGAAGCATTACAATGGATGTATTTTACATTTATGGGAATGATACTTTCATTGACAACGAATGTTTTCTAAACATTATTATTTTTTTTAAATGAATCATGAAGTTTTTGATAGTGATACATTTAACACTAGGCCATTAAAGGTTCAAACTATTTGAGAAAATATAATAGTAATTAACAATAAATGCTAGAAAAGAATTGAAAATATCTAACGAGGAGAGACTAAGCTCATTCACATAGTTGTTGTTTTTTTAGCATCGCTTATCACAATCCGTTAGGGTTATATATACGCTTATGTACTAATTATGTTAATGGCTTACGGATGAAGAAGTTTGAATTCAAAGGAAATGCATCCGCAATTGCGTGGAAAGAGTGGGGAACCGTTTTGAAAAAACCAGCCTCTATACACCCGACCGAGATTAGATCCCTGATCTCATCATTGGCGGTCTAATCTACTGCGGGAGTAGCACATTAGACCATGGGTCCACCAAAGCGAGTCAATAATATAAAACAATTAAATGAAAATGTATCATGATAAAACTGTAGATTGCTCAGCAGGTATTATTCCCAGGCTAGGCCTATCCAGGAGGTGTAGTGGAGCGGGAACGCCGTTCCGGAACTGCTTTTCGTGGAAATATATTCAAAATAATTATTTTTTAGTAAAGTTTTATACTATTCAATTCTAAGTTAACTAATTGATTGAATATCAATATTATGTTAAAACTTTTTTTTTCATACTATGAATCAATAAATTCTGATGAAATCCACTGTGCTCAATGAAATTTCTTGGAATTTTAGGGGAAGTGCGCTAAGTAAGTTTCTGCCTTATTAACCATTAAAAAAAATACTCCAAATAGCTTCTAGAGGCATATATGTTTGTGAAATTTTTTCACCTACGGCGGTTGGGAGGATGTCTCCCCAGGAGCCCCCCTTCAACTTTGGGGTGGCTTAGTTTACGGCCTTGCGTTCAGGCACTGCTAAATTCACGACTACACCACTGGGCCTATCCACATTTAACTACCCTAATATAGTATAAATACTAACATTTCCATTGAAACTGACTGTGTAGGTACGTGTTCAAACTTTAAAGAGTAGTACAGGGTGTTGAATGTGTGGAATGCTAGGCCTACCACCGTGGTTCGGATCCCACGTTAAACTGTAGGTCCTCCATTTCATCTCACAATCTCCCTACCCATTACACATTAGCGTAAGTGCGTACAACCCGAACGGGTAGTAAGACGTGTTGCTAATAATAATAATAATAATAATAGTAATAATAATAATAATAAATAATAAATAATAATAATAATAGAAGTACAGGGATGGGCAAACTATGGCCCACGGGCCAAATACGACCCACCGGTGAATTCAATCTGGTCTGTGGGATAAATAATTTAAATGTGTTACTAAGCAGGCTTTTTTTTTAACTAAACAAAACCGTATTTTTACAAAAACCACGCTAAAATCATAATTTCCAAACTTGGTAAATCATGTACAAAAATATATGTCAATGTTTTCATCCTCATACTGACTTACTGTCTTCTCTCTTGAGAATCATCTCACAGTTTCACTCATCTCACACCCTATCATATAAATCTTATGAACAAACTTAAAAAACATACCAAACCACTGAGCTATTTGTGATTGTTACACATTCTATATGTACTTAAAACTTATTCACGTCAAGCTCTTACGTGTTTTTATCATTTAAAAAAAATGGGATTTGAAGAAATATTATGAATGAAATTCTTTGGCATGCAGAATTAAAAAAAAAACATTATTTGGCCCTCCTGTAGGCGAATATGCATATCCCTGGTATAATATAATGGTTTATTTCTTAATATATGCGTCATTAGGTTATTAAAGAATAACAATATAAAATATATATTATTATAGCACAGTAAAGTTTGTTAGTTAATCATTTGCTATTAGTCATTAAAAAAAAAGTCAAAGCTGCACAAAATGTAAACCTTTTAATGAAAGTTATTTCATACATTAATTATATTAATATCATGAATGTATAGTTTATTAATTAGTCAGAAAAACATATCAACATTAGACAAATTTATTTTGATATGAAACTCAAAATTCTAAATTCCTCAAATACCCCGAATTTTATAATAATGGTATTCAATAGATATGAGATTAATAAGAACAAAAAAAAATCTTGAATTGAAATTTTAGGTCCAAGACTTTAAATCACAATTTAAATCAATTTTAATATTATTTTAAACGTAAATGCGCCTAAGCATTGGGTCTGTGTGTTCTGTTTAAAT
Organism: Timema bartmani; assembly: GCA_902151455.1. Lineage (NCBI taxonomy): Eukaryota > Metazoa > Arthropoda > Insecta > Phasmatodea > Timematidae > Timema > Timema bartmani. Next base: position 107,729 of record CABFWB010002088.1, on the reverse strand, counting down.
ATAAATAATATTGTATCTGTGATTTTAACTATTGTTATACATTATGAAATATTACTTTATATTGTTATACTATTTAAACATTTTTGGAAAAAAGATTGATTGGTTAATCCCATATAATTGTAAGAATAATTATATGTTCATGATAAATGTCCATAAATACTTATTTTAAAGTTTCCATCAAAGGTGAATGCACTAAATACAGTAATCTTAAGGGTTGGCTTGAGTCACTTTTATGGAATTTCATTTAGAAATTTGTTGTTCTAGATACAAGTGGTTTAAAATCCACTATAAATAGTTCACGGGCACTAAATAGCTTAGGAATATAAGTAGTTTGATACTTATTTTGAAAATTTTAAAACTTATCCTTTAAGTTTTCACATAACATAATAATTATTAATAAAGCTATGAGGTATATGTTATTTAGTGTAATGAGAATTCGAAACAATTTTGAGTTGTTTGTTATGATACTAAAAGAGTCTGTAAAATACATATCAATATTATTATTATTACAACTATTTTTAAAGAAACTGAATACATATCAAAGTTAATACACATCATAATCGTACAAAGTATTTACATTAAATTAATTCAAAATGTGTTAAAAAGTATTATTACATTTTACGAATTGAAACGTAAATTTTAAAAAATGTTACTTATATTTGTAAATTGTCAAAATAGTTCCGTTGTTATAAATCAATATTCAATGAAAATATATAGTATATGTGAAATTATTCTATCAATGTTTATTAAAGTAGGATTGAAAAAAAAAATACCCAAAAAAGATATATATTAATTGTTACACATTGCTGTATTATTTTGGTTTACCCAAGGCTAAACTAGTCATTTTAGTTTGTTAGTAGGTCATTAAATGTACATATATTAATTAGGTAAACAGTGCGTGTATTAGCAATATACAGGTTAGAATGTCATGTATCGTCGCCATGGTCAAATAGCTGTGTATTTAAAACATATTTAAGCTATAATCAACACATGCTTGATATTTTGTTGCATTGAATGTTGAAACAATAATATATTGTCATTTGTTTAAGAGAGAGAATACTTTTAAAAACAACACTAATTTTCCGCTTATTTATGTTTTGAGGGGTAAAAACTAACAATTTTTTTTTGACAATGCAATTTTATTTATATTTCAACAAAAGTATGATTTAAAGTGTTTTTTTTTTAACTTCATTACAAAGATTAAACGTTTTAGTGATAAGATTTAAGTTCAAACTACAGGGCGGGGCAGAATGTATTGACAAATTTAACAACACAATTTATTTACTATTTTAATTAATAAATGCTTCAAATTAAACTTAAAATAACAAGAAAAGATTTACAGTTTTCTGCATCCCCTTGAATTATTAATTTTTTTAAAACAATGTCCTTAAAATGTCCACTATTTTATGCAATACATTGTTGTAGGTGTTTCTCAAATCTTGACATGACTTTATGCAATGTCTTTTGTTGAATTGCTTTATAAATTTAATAACACAATATATTTACTATTTTAATTAATAAATGCTTCAAGTTAAACTTAAATTAACAACAAAAGATTTACAGTTTTCTACAGCCCCTTGAATTATTAATTTTTTTTAAACAATGTCCTTAAGATGTCCACTATTATATGCAATACATTGTTGTATGCGTTTCTCAAATCTTGACATGACTTTATGCAATGTCTTTTGTTGAATTGCTTTAAGTTACTTAATTGTTCATGTGTGAATTGTGTAAACATGAACCATAAGAAAAAAATCGGTGTTGGCTGTCTGAGTTGTGACCGGGTTGGGTGGTCGGCCGAAGGATATTTGGTCCTCCGAGTAGGCCGATGTTCGGGCTGTGCGGGTCGTTGCACCATCTTGCTGGAAACACACATGATGTCGGTATCCATTCCATTCCGTTGTAGTTCAAGGTTCAGAAAGGTTAAATATTAATGGAATTGATTCACAAAAAGTTTCCTGGGAGCCTAGTTTCACGATTTGGGGACATCGCCTCGCCACCACGTTCATTAGACTTAACAGCCCAAAAAAAAAAATTTCTTGTGCGGAATGTTAAACTGTTAAGTTAACGTGACTCGCCCAAGAACCATTCAGGAACTTAATAATTGTGGTTGAAGTTGAAGCAATTCGACAAGAGACATTGCGAAAAGTGTAATAAGTTCTGAGGGGCACATAGAGCAATGTATGGCATAAAATGGTGACATTCAAAAGCTAAGTTAATTTAAAATAATGTGTTTGTTTAAGGTACAAAATAATGTATTACACATATATCTTATCTGAGTCGAATTATGTAGAAACTAAGCACATATACAATTTTTTATATATACTGATTAAGTTCGGTTATTATAGTTAAAATTATATACCTTAATAGTTTGTATGTGTACTGTAAAATAATATACTATATTTTAGACCAATAATGTTTAAATTTGGGAATAAATAATTCCACAATGTAAATATGCTGAAATTCAGTCAATATTTAGATACATTACTATATAAAATGTCTACATAAATCAATGTGGGACAGTACTTCCAGCAAGTTAAGCTATTCACTTTGGCCATTTAAAAAAAATATATATAGTAATTTTCAGGCATAAATAAATAGAATGGATTAATGTAGTTTATATGTTGACACTTATTATGAGTAGCCTATAATTTTTGTTTAGTATGACTATAAATCTGTCAATATTTGTAAGAAGCATGACAGCGTTTACCTAGCAATCATTTTTGTTACCCACACAATAAGTAGGAATTTACAATATTAGTATCAGGTTTCCTTGGAATTTGTTGGAATCTCATAACCACATTTTGATAGATGATTATTTTTCAATATAACTACAGTAACATAATTTTATTTTATTACCGCGTCTTACTATCCGTTCGGATTACACGCTTATGTACTAATTAAGCTATTAGTTTTAGGGATTAGGAAGGTTATATTTAGAGGAAATGTACCCAAATTTGCGTGGCGGGATAGGGGAAACAATTTTGTAAAAATCACCCACAATACATCCAACCAAGATTCGAACCTCTATCTCCCCGTAATCAACAGTCTAGTCTACTGTGAGAGTAGCACCTTAAACCATGCTGCCATCGAAGCAGGGAACTTTAAAATTAATAAAATAAGACATAGGCGTATTTCTGAAATGTCAAATTTTAGTGACTTTCAATGTCGGAAGGTCAAATGAGGACTTTCTATAAAAATCAAGGTTTACCTGTAAGTTCTGATTGATTGAACATTAATAAAAGATGTTCTATTTTTCTATAATAATCTATTAAATTTGTTCAGAATAAAACCAACAAATAAATAACACCAATAATTACGTTTGAGTAGGAAAGTTAATCTATTACCTTTGGATTGCTTTCTATTATTTGAATTTGTAGATAAAATGAAGCTTTGGAATTTAAAATAATAAGAGCCGACCCCTTTCTGAATTTAATGTTTTGTAGAAAGTTTCCTGTATCCATGCAAATGTGGGTGTATTTCCTCTAAAATTCTACCTTCCTCATCCCTATCACATTAATGTAATTAATGCAAGCATCTAGCTTGAAAAGTTACTAAGATACGAGGGATGAATTATTTTTTTTTTGTAAATATGCTGTAATCAAATTTTGCATTGCTCTTGAGAGATATTTATAAAAAAATACAAATATTATAAAGTGTCAAAAATATGCTCATTTTTTTTTTATGCCTAAATATTGTTATATATTAAAAATACTTACCAAAATGAAAACCTTAGAATTTAGTGACTTACACTCCACCTTAAATCCATGATTATGTATTTATTTACAATTCTATATCTACTCATGTATTGAAAATGGTATTTTCAAACTTTTAATTAAATCAGGGGTGGGCTCTATAAATGAGAAAATATACCTCACTATTTACTGTTGCAACTGTCAATTATTTCATAGTGAAGTATCCCTCCTAAAAAAATGCCATGTGGTATCAAAATATCAAAGTGTTTGTAAATATTGTGTCTTTTTTTTTTTACTTTTACATGTGCTTTATCTTCAAACACCTCAATCCTATTTATTAAATATCATAAATATTAATTGAACATTTGAAATTGTTGGCAAACGTACCAAATCTTCCTCATAGTTAATTTAACTCTAACGTTGGACGATGCTAAGAAGTCTACGCTCCATTTATTGACTTGGTATTCGCCTTAAAAATTTAAACAAAAATTAATAACATCTCATTTATTTATTACCAATGTAAAATACAGACTACTAATATTCTAAGACATGCCAATGACAACAAGTACTAAAAAAAAAAAGCTGTTAATAATGTCCCAGTTATATCTTTTGAAGTGAACGGCAACCTTAAGGCTACAGCCATACTTGCGATCGGGTCGCCAGAATGTCAAATAATGTTATTAATGAAATTAAGGGTTCCAAATGCTGTAGGGTTAAAAGGTATGTATACATTTGTATCTAAAGTCTAATTTTTATAAGAAGGACCAAAATTGAGAAGTAGAAAATTTATTAGAACTACTTTCACATATTCATACGCCAGGTCATCTGACTTTTGATAGCTATTATCAATACTTATAAAATAACATTACTTGCATTCTAAAACAATCTCAATTTTGGCCATAACCTGTGTGTTTATCTTTTATTAAAATTGAACCAATGGTAAATTTTGTGAAAATATGTAGGGAATCTTATTAAAAAATATTAGCAGCACACCCCTGCGCACAAGGGAACCATTCATGAGTAAATATAGTAAGAGAGTCTTTCTATCAAGCCGAGTAGTTGAAGTTTGATTTCTTAGCTTTTACGTGTGCTAATTTTAAATCAACAGTTGTTTTCCTGGAATAAAATTAATTTTTAATACTGAAATTAATAAAGTACTTTTTGTTCAGTCACAGAATTAATATTTATTAGTAATAATTTTTGTTTACAGTGTTAAGTAAATGAGAGCTGTAAATTGGTTCATTAAATTATTTGCTAAAATATAATTGTGAATTATTTTATTTTCCGTTAAAAATATTTTTCTATAAAAGAACACATTAATAGAAGTGTTCAGAATTCTTTTAAAAACTCTTGAATAATAATTTAAAAAAAGACGTCCAATTCACATAATTTTGCGCTTTATCTTTAGAACTCTTTGTTTTGATAAGATAACATTTACAACTAATATATTTACATTAGAAAACTATTTTATTATTATTAGCACCGCGTCTTACTACCCATTCGGGTTATACGCAAAACTATTTTTAAACATACTGAAAAAATATCTTGTATTCACCACTGTTAAGAAAAAAAAACCTTTATTAATGGAAACTATTTTCTTAAATAATTATCTTATAATATAGTTTTTTAGATTTTCTGCATGGTGTGAAAAGTACTATAGTTACTTTATGTACACAATAACTATTCATAAAAAAAATACAACTAACTAATTCTCTATTAAACTATATATTTTCAAACTATACTTCTTTTTGTCTCACTTTGATCCTTTCTTATAAAGGTCAAAAGTGAGCGCCCGCACCAGTAACTCTTGTCCATTCGTAGATTTAGTCGCAAAACAAAAAAAATTACTTGAGATGGAGGAACATAGAAACTATTTGTAGTGAATAAATAACACTTTGCACGAGGCTTTATAACTATCTTAACATGTACATAAGTGTATCATATTTGTAAATAGCTTTGAATAGTGTAATAAGAGTTTGACAAGTGTTGTTGATTTACACTAGAGTCGCGACTATTAGACCTTCGATTGTCCGTTCTCGGTGTTAGCAAGTTCGTTTTAAAATGAACAAACCCGTACTTATCCAACAGTGATTAATAAAAAAAATCGATTTAAACACCTTACAATTGTTACAATGGAGACAGCAAAGCATAACTGCTATGTATGCGGTTGGCATATAATACAGTACTATTGTTTGGTAGGCGTTGATAGCAGCACTGTTTTGATTTGGCTGGAAACAGAAGCTGTGTCAAGGGAGGTGTGTTCTTGGTCGGTGTAGATAGCAGCAGCACTGTTTGGATTTGGCTGGAAACAGAAGCTGTGTCAAGGGAGGTGTGTTCTTGGTCGGTGTAGATAGCAGCACTGTTTTGATTTGACTAGAAACAGAAGCTGTGTCAAGGGAAGTTTAGATAGCAGCACTGTTTGGATTTGGCTGGAAACAGAAGCTGTGTCAAGGTAAGTGTGGTTTCGGTCGGTGCAGATAGCAGCACTGTTTGAATTTGGCTGGAAACAGAAGCTGTCTCAAGAGAGGGGTGGTCTTGGTCGGTGTAGATAGCATCACTGTTTTGATTTGATTGGAAGCTGAAGCTATGTCAAGGGAAGTGTAGATAGCAGCACTGTTTAGATTTGGCTGGAAACAGAAGCTATGTCAAGAGAGGTGTAGATAACAGCACTGTTTGGATATGACTGGAAACAGAAGCTGTTTCAAAAGAGGTGTAGATAGCAGCACTGTTTTGATGTGACTGGAAACAGAAGATGTGTCAAGAGAGGTGTAGATAACAGCACTGTTTGGATATGACTGGAAACAGAAGCTGTTTCAAGAGAGGTTTAGCTTCATGAGGCAAACTCATACGGAAAATTATTCACTCTTGGATTCTTTATTATACAGCCCGGAATGCCACCACTATAAGCCGGATAGTCGCAACTCTAGTGTATTTGTATACAGACTTTTTTTATGACCTATTTGGGAATCCTAAAATTTTATTTATGTGTTTATTTTATGAGTGTTGTACACTAATAATTATTTTAATAACATTAATATACAGTATTAATTAATTTATAACTCTTTGGTGTATTTATCATTAAAAACATTTTATATGTTAGTTAAAAATAACGTCCTAAAGTAAACAAATTGTATTTAATCTTGTGAATTTTTAGAAATAAATTTTCACAAAAAAAAAATACTTTGAAGTATGGTAAATTAAGTTTGTATTTTAAATATAAATCTACAATGTGAAAGCCTTTTTTTTTATTATTAATTCTGTATTTGTTAGGCAAATATATTAGGTACAGTGCATTTAACAGTGTAGTAAAATTGTGATTATGACTGTTTAAAATATATAACCAATGAATACAACATATCATGATATTAAGTGATGTAACCAAATCAATACATATCAAAGAAAGTAACTAGTGCCATTCATGTATTGTGTGTATGTTCTCTGCAAACAGCAATTGATTTATTGTGAGTTTATTTATGTAAACTATATATGTATATGTTTGTTTGCTATCATATATTGTAACTCCAATATTGTACTACATGTCTAACAACCCAATTGAACTATTGACAACACACACTAACTAAACTAAGACCATAGAATGAGGGTGAGTTATAAGGAAATGCATCTGAGTTTGCTCGAAGTTGTAGAAATCACTAAATGAGGAAATTAATGCCAGTGTACTCTCCGAGATTTGAACCCCAGCCCATAGTACAAACTAATACATTAAGCCTGTTGCTCACTCTCAAATTATTATATTATTTCACATAATTGATTTGAAGAAAAATGGTATACAGAAATGTCTCAATAGTTTGAATTAAATAAAAATGTGTTATTAGTAATAAAAAAAAAGTTTGGTGTATATTGATTATGTAGCACATAGTTATAAGTGACCTCAAACTATCGAGTTTCTACTGTATTTGTTTGTAAAATGATTACACCTTTTAATAATATCAGTTTGATAACAATACTGAAGCTAAACTTATGGTTACAGATGTATAGCTACATCATTTTTTATCCCCCCAAGTTTTTCAGTATTGATGGTGTCATTTTGAACTGCAATGAGGATACTTATACTAGTTGATAGTGTACCGACATGACAGGATTGGTTACGAACCCAAGAAGACCCTTACAGATGCTTCAATAATGTTAGATCTAGGTTAGTTAGATAACCCTTGTGCCGGTTTTATGTAAAACACTTCAAAACTAAAGTAACACTATCATGCTTAGTTGTTTTGGTTGTATCATTAAATTCAAGTCTATTTGTTGACAATGTGTTATTTAGTTAAGAAAGCCAAAAGTCCCGGGTTCGATTCCCGTGTCCAGGTGTCATTTTTCAATTTTCAGTAGCTAAGAAAAGTTTAAAATATAATTGAAAAAATGCCTCCCTCCCCCTCCCTTTGTTTTTTCTTTAATTTAAAGATGGGTCGGATCCTATATTTCTCGAGTTCAAATATTAAATTTATTTTTAAATCTCGAATCCAAATTTGGATCCTTGAATATTTAAAAATATACACTTTTAATGAAAGTTAAAATACTTCAAATTGAATTAAAAAAGTTGCTTAGTGTCACTGACAAACTTTTTTTTCCATGCATATTATGCCATAAGCAACAAATATAACATTTTTTTAGTAAATTAGTTATAATATTAATACAATTTTGTCATTTTTTGTGATTTTGTTAACCTCCCAACATTTTTTTTACATCCATTACTGTTTCTGGCCTGTGGTGTTTTTTATTCAAGGCATATATTCTCCACTACCGGCTTGCTAGGCCTCCGTAGTTTCATACGCTTTATAATCTAACTTACAACTAGGACAGGCACAACATCCAGTCCCCAGCCGTTAGTTTCTCACTGTGAAAGAGTAAACCCACATTTCACCAATGATAATTTTTTCGGCCTAGCTGGGAATCGAACCCGGGACTAGTTGACAGACACACTACCGAATGAACTAAGGTGTCGGATAATTCTGTCAACTATACAAGTTATATTTGAGTAACGTTTTTTTTTTTAAAGAATCTAAAATTTCCCAAACACCAGAGGACTCGAGCATTCCATCTCTAAAAATGATACAACGTTAAATTGTGTGGTACGATTATTTAACAACTGTGCCTGCAATACTAAATTTCTGTTTAATTTACTCAATATGTTATGTCAACTTGTACATCTTTGATGTGTGCTCACCACAAAGTCTGATAAATATTTCAAATAATATTTTCAAAAAATATTTTTATTTACTATACAAACAATTAAACTAAAAGTAAAGGGTGATTTACCTGATCTCTCTTTTGACGCAACCTTGATGCTTCCCCCGAGCGAATATCTGGCTGCTAGTTGATACAATGCTTCTGAAAAGTGGGAAGTCACCAGCGTTTAGATGGTCTTGAGCATCAGGGTGTCAAAACAACTTAACTCGCACGTGCGTTACACACACCCGTCTCGCACATGCGCATTATGGCAGACCCATTCACTGGTCGCGTTTCACACTCCTCCCTGATGAGTTCCGATAGAATGAAACCTAGGTCGAGGGATTGGGCAGTGACGATCGATTTTATTTAAGAGGCAACCTTTACTTCTTTGTCCAGTGGCAGCAATGTAAAGCGTGATCCATGTGTTTCTTTTCATTGTAAAGGCCATATTCGTGTTTGTCCCTTTTATATGTTTCCATCCACCTTTCCTTTACCTTCTTACAAATATAATACACCACTTCTTTTGACGCTGCTAATAAAAGCAGCTAGTTATTCGCTTTGCGGAAGCGTTTAAGTTGGATATGATCAACTTCTCAGCTAGTCTTTTATTCACTGCGTCTTCAAAATTATGACGTGAGAGAATAAAAGATGCTGTGTCTTTATAATATTTTACCAGTGAATTCGCCAGCTTATAAAGAAGCCTGTTCAGAGCGAATAAAAGCAGCATCGTGTAAATCACCCTTAATGTATATAAATTGAAATTTGTATGATATAATCTCCAAGCAATGAAATATACATGTTTCAGTCCATATTGTATATTCTAATAATGTTATCGGTATGACCAATTTAATGTTAATTTAAAAAGAATATGTTTTCAATCTAAAAAAAAAATTAACTTTTTTTTAGATGTAATAATTATTTGTCGAAAAAAATGGGAGCGCCTTTGTATTGTAATGTTTATAGTGTAATTCATGTATTTCTAGGAGTAACGTGATGTAAACTAATTAACAACAAAACAATTTAATCATATCTTTCATAAAAAATATCATGATTTTGAATTTTAAAAAATCAATAAAAGAATTATTTAGACATATCACAGCTAAGGATATCAAACATATCACTAACATAAATGTATATTAAATAGTTTAAATATAATAATATCTTCAAAGGGTCATTATATTGTACTTGTCTAGGATTTAGGTATAAGTAGACACACTGAGATTTCGTGAGACGTGTTTTTACGAACTTTTACTAGTGTATCAAAATAAATATCAAAATATTTTTAAAGTTCATCTTTGCCTTTTTTTTAAGTATTTTATAAAAGTGAAACTAAACATAAATAAATCTTATTGCTTTTATCCTCATAAATGAGAATAATGGTCGATTGGGTCAATTTTGATGAGAATTAAAGGTATAAAAACTCAACACATTTTTACTAAAAAGCAGATGTCATCTTGCTTAGCTTTTTTTTTTTGCATGAAATTACCAGAAATAAATTAATTAAAATGCACTATTACACTTTTTTCTTCTCTTTACATTCCTATGACAAATCAAAGACCATTGGTAAAGAAGTAAAATATGTGTTTGAGCTTTTATAAAAGTTATATTGTAATCAAAGGCAGATATTTTAAATTTGAAAATGAGGTTGTTATTTTAGCATTGCGTCTTACTACCCATTTGTGTTATATACTCAATGAAAATTTTAGCTCTAGTTTTTCTATCGATAATCTAAATTGAATTTTTTTTAACATCTTTAGCTGAAATAAGTATTTTAATTACCGACTATTAATACCCAACTAAAACCTTTTTATTTAGCGAAACTCAATCATTTTATTTACCTCAAATCTCTGGGTATTAGATATACATTGTTAACACTAATGTTGACCTTTTCTGACAGTTCTAAAATTGCTCAAAAGTAGTTCTATTTCTACCCACCTCGTTAAAACGTTGATCAATTTGACAAGGAGAGCCAAATTACACTAAAACCGTCGATTATCCAAAATTAATTCTTGACAAAGGTGGTTCATATAATCGAAAATTCAGATAATTGGATTAAAGGAAAACCATGAGAAAAAAGAAGCAATATTATAACACTATTATAAATTACTATAATAATAAATAATAATAATAACACTTTAAAACAAATATGGAACAGTGAAAAATTAGTTAACGGGATTATAAATTGGATTGCAATGGGCAGGAATAACCACCAAGTGAGCTGACTTGAGAGATTCAAGGGGAACTTAGTCCTGGTTGCGATGATTCGATTGATTGACAATTCAAATAGTCGAGTTTCTGAAAGTCGGAGTTCCAATGTGCATCATTGTCTTGTCAAAATGAAAAGACATAAAGCAGTTGGATGTATATGTAGCCAGTTTTAAATATTTTTTCAAATGTTAAGAAAGGTCATAGCTAACGTGAATACTAACTAGTTTAAAAAGTTTGGGAACCTACTTGTAAAAAATGGAACTGCCTAGTGATTATAGTATTAATATAATTAGAACTATAACTAAAGTTTAAGATAAAAGTCACAGAGGATGAATTGAAAGATTCAAGTTTCAAAATGTGTTTTTCTTATTTGTAATAAAACTTCCTTTAAATTTAAACCCATGTAATTATTATTATGTGTTCTGTATTACGACAGGTCCATTCATTTTGTCATTGAACTTAGACCGCCAATGCACCCTGTCCTCTGCCTCCTCCTTCAGCTCCCAGAATTTTCTTCTTCCCTTCAAGTCGTCCAATATTTGAATCCTCCTCCTTCCTGAACTCCTCTTTTCCTCAACCTTTCCTCCTATGACCTCACACAGAAGACAGTTCCTGCTAAGGATGTGTTCGATCCAGTTTGCTTTGCAAAGACGGATAATATCCAAAATGGTTCTCTTCTCACCCACTCTTCTGTCCACCTGATCTTCTCAAGTCTTCTCCACATTTCAAAACTTTCCAAGTATTTCTTTTCCATCTTCCTAAGAGTTCAAGTTTCTGCTCCAAATGTAGCATTTCATCAGTTTCTTCCTTAGTTCCAAACTCAACTTGCAGTAACCTTTTCTTATCGAAAGCTTCCTTGGCCATGGCGATCCTCAACCTAATTTCCCTTGGTGCAGTAGGCATCCTATGTCATTAGACTTCCATGTACATCCCCTAAAAGTATTTTATTTTGAAATATGTAGGTAAACTCTACAGGGATTTAATCTCCCTCTTATTCCAACTAGCTGTCCGACTAGATTATACCCAATAAACGAATGACAGATATTTCACCAATAGCTGTAACGTTAGTAAAACAATGAATGAATGTATGCTATGTAATTATTCAATGTGTGCTTTAAATGGTACACTTCTCGAAGTGTTGTGTATTAGAAGAAAGTAAAAATAAGTAAAATGTAACTACATATCTATTGTATGGTGCTGACACTATTATGTCACTTTTAGAAGTAGGAAGCATTTTGTTTGTTTATATAAATGACAAAATAAAAGATTAAAAAACACTAAGGAACCGTTGTTTTTTTTAAATTTGCCATCCTTTACTTTGACATTTTGTTTTAATTACTATTTCCAAATATTTAAGATGGAAATTCACTGAAAGGTAAGTTCATATATTGGTAGCTTTTATTATATTACCTGCTCCGTTAGGGTGTGCGAAGCTTCGACTTCTCTTTGAATATTTGTTTGCTTCGACTTTGATTTGAGAGTAAAAATTACTGATTTGAAAGCAAAACTTCGCCAAAAAAATATTGAAAGTTAAAACACACATTTATGTTGATTTTTTCCTTATTTTTTTGCTGTTATTTCCATCACAAATTAATGTTTGTACAACAAAAACATCCAAAATATTTAAATTACATTTTTTTGATAGCTTAATTAATCATTTTAAGATGAAATGCATTAATTATGTTTGAAAGAGAGCATTTTATAAAACATATTTAATACCTAAATTTAAGTAGTTATGCAAAGTATTATATTTTTAACAGACACTAAACATTTTTTTCAAATATTTGAACTTTGATACGGCTTCAAGAATATACCATATTATTCGATTCAAGTTCACTTCGAATTCAAAAAAGTGGACTTTTCACACCCCTACCTTTAAATGTTAAATTTAAGTAGTAATTTTGAAATAAATACCAGGGGATGTCTAGATGTGGTTATATATTGTTGAGAAAGGTTCTATCATCGAAGCTTTTTTTTTTAAATCGCATCTTACTATGTTTATGTTGCTGTATCTTTGAGCATGAATGAATACAAAAAAGTAAAAATAGTCTACTTATTTATTGAGATATTTTTTTTTCACAAGAGTTATTATAATTGCCTCTGAGACCAAATCTTGGTAGCAGCCCTATGCATTATAGTGTGTCTCTTGGCGAGAACATCGATGTTTCGTGAATAACCTCCTCCAATCACAACAGAGCAGGGGATGCCCCGTCTAATCGCCTCATCCATCACATAATAGTCCCTGTCAAACAGCCCTGAAAATAAGAAAACCAGCAATAACTAGGAGATTAATCGGGAAGTTTCCAAACAAGCCCTCCCTGGTCTAACACAAATATTTTATGTATTGTATGAAATTTAAATGTATGCCCTTTTTGAGGTTTCATGTTCCTGTTTTGAATGTAATTTTGCAGCCACTACCGGCTTGTTTGGCACATCGTAGTGTCACCAGAGACCCGTCAGCCGTCACTTTTAAAGGTTCCTGCAGGGCCTTCACAGCTACCGAAGCGGTCACGGGGCCGCACATAGTCTCCGTTGTACCTCACCCCCACAGACACCTCTCCCCTAATTTGTACCATTGCCTGCCTCCCTTGATGTGGACGAGGAGTTGGACTTTTGGGAGAGAGGAAGACAACGGTCAGATGGATGAAGGGAGTAAGTAGGAGTTTGGAGGAGAGGAGAGGACTGGGCCAAGGAGGAGGAAACGAAGGTGATGGAGGGGCTTATGTTCCAAACAGAACTAGCCAGTGGTTGGAAGCTGTTCATGATGATGATAAAATTTAAATTCATTCTATTAGACCAAATAATTTCACCAAACCTTGATCCGTGAGTTCGAGTTTCCCCAACTCATCATCCTTGTGAGGATCGACTCCCGCATCGTATATAATTAACTCCGGACGAAAAGAGTCGAGAATATATGGCAAATATTCCTGAAAAGTAAATAAATCAACAAGAAGGTTCAAAAGTTTAAAGTTATATAATTGTTAGTATAGCTTTGTGCTAGGTGAATAAAACATAGGCCTAACCTAAAATATTGTCTAACAAAATCATTTTAAAACTTAGGCAAAATTAACATAATGGTTGAATATTTTCATATATTAAAAGTTAATTGAAATACTAATTTTAAGCATTTGTAAAAAATATTCTTGATTTAAATTTAAACTTAAGCAACCTTAAACGTTAAAAATGAAAACTTTAAACTTGATATTTAAAACTAGATACTCGACACTCAAAACTCGGCACTCGATACTTAAAACTCAATACATTATACTTAAGACGTAATACTTAATATGTAATATGTATGGCTTGACACTTAGGACTTAATACTTGAGAGGTAATACTTAAGACTTAAAACGTGACACTTTTTTACCAAAGATTTATTACTTAAGATTTAAGACTTGACACTTAAAATTTTATACTCAAATCTTGACATTTAACGCTTATTACTTAGCACTTAAAACTTGACTCTTAAAACTCGACACCTAATACTCAAGGCTTATTACTCAAGACTTATTATTTAATACTTGACGCTTAAAAGCCGATGTTCAAAACTCAACACTCAAAACTAGACACTTACAAATCAACACTTTAATCTCGATACCTACCACTTATTACTTGATGCTTAAAACTTGACACTTAAAACTTGATACTTAAAACTTAATACTTACACCTTAATACTTTATACTTAAAACTTAATACTCAATACATTAGTTTATTTCACTTTAGTTTATATTAAACTTTAAAATATTGTAATTAATATTAGTGCTTGAAGGACAACATTTTCACTAATAATAAACTAAAAGCAACAATGAAGATGTAGAAGAAGCCAGATAAAGCGAGATCCTATAATTTCGAATTCGGGTCTGGCAGGGTGAAGTGTGTTTACAGAAAAAAAAAAAAAATTAATGATATTATTACTTGTAGAGATTCAGTAAATAGTGCAATTCTGAGTTACTGTTATCGCCGCATCTCCGACTCCCCAGAAAATAATAACCTAAGGCAAGCATCGCTGTCCATGAAATACAGCAGCCAATCAGGTACTACTTACTCCTCCCTTGTCCGCAGGAGTTTAGTATGGGTGTCACCTATTATCAGAGTGTTGAGTCTTGAGTTCAGTGCAAATGTTGTGACGTCGCAGAAAATTTGAGTGCAGAGATGCATTATGTTGTAGTCTTTTTTTCCCCTGTCCTTTCTCCTCGCCATTTGTCACTACAGGTCACCTTCCGATATATCACAGCTAAGCTATAACGTGGGGGTTAAGTATGTCCCCCACCAACCCCGCTACATCGGGCTTCTACTATAACCGCATTGGTAGTCTAATGCAGGAGCGGCCAGACTTTTTGATCTACTGATCTACTCCAGAGAAGGAAAGTCCTTTGCGATCTACTACAGAACCATAGGTTTATATTCTTTGTTTCATTGGTAAAAAAATTAATAACCACTTTGGTGTTTTAATTAGTAAAATTATGTTGCATATAAAAATTTATAGTCGTTTCCCACACTGAAATTGGGTTTTTCATCAAAACAAATAAAATACATAATTTCCCTGAAAAAAGTACTTTCTCATTAAACACATGACTTTGAGGTTGCTACATGGAACCGCATAATCTTAGGATAGTTTGTTGAATGAGGGTTCTTAATTACTTTGTCATAAAACTAAGGCAGGATTGTAAATGGTCATCAGTTGATTTGATTTTCTAATGTTGATTTGAAAAAAAAAAAAAAGGCAAACCCTCTCTTTCGTTTTCTTTATTCTCAATCTTCTTTAATCGACTGATTAAACTAGCGGCAGCGGTAGATCGTGATCGACTGTTTGGCCGCGTCTGGTTTAGTGCACCCCACACTCATATTGGACTAGATTGATGAGGGGATCAGGGTTCAAATCTTGGGCATGTGTACTGAGGGTGGTTTTTTTTCCCCAAATGTTTTTCACATCTCCCTTCCACAAATTTACAGGTACATTTCCTTTAAAATCCTAACATCATTATTCGTATTTCATTATTTCAATCAATCTATACAAATAGTCCAAACAGGTTCTGTGAAAAAAAAATATATATATATATAAAACCAATTTCAAATATAACCAGGATGACATTTAACCAAGTTCAAGACTCAGACACATTATAAAACTCACGGTGAGAATCCTTAGAAACTGTTCATCCCCTGTTCCTTTATTCACACCAATATCAAGGTCACTTTTCTGTTTGCGGAAAGGAAAGTTTTGTCCGCAATGCATGGAAAAGGTAAAGACGTGTTCCGTGTCTTTAAATATCACAGCCGTGCCATCCCCCTGAAATATATTAGCCACGATCATTACTTTACACACAGTGGCATAGTTTTATACACTCCTGTATTTTATTTTTAATATCAAAGCCAACATAATCTGAAAATAAGTGGCTAAAGATTTTTTACTTGATCTCTAGAGATGTAAAAATGTGTTTGAGGAAAGATCAAAATTAAGATCTCTGTTTGCCTTGATATGGAGTCAGCTTAGAGGCGTGATTGAGGTGAAAGATGGAAGTAGAGAGGATCTAATGAGGAGAGGACAGCAAGGAGAGTTGTTCTATAGGGCGTACTTTGTATCCATTGTCACTCGTGCAGCAGAAACATGGACAATGAATTTAAGAGAGACGAGGAAAGTGGAGGCCGTGTAGAAGGAGTACATGAGATAGAGGAAGCAAGACTGAGATGGTATGGTCATGTAATGAGGATGTTGGAGTACATGAGATTAGTAGAGGAAGCAAGACTGAGATGGTATGGGCGTGTAATGAGGATGTTGGAGTACATGAGATAGTAGAGGAAGCAAGACCGAGATGGTATGGGAATTTAATGAGGATCAAAAAGAAGAGGATGCCAAAGAGAATGATAAAAATTAAGTATGTAGGAAAAACACTGCAAGGAAGGTCAGAGTCGAAAGAGATGGGAGGAATAAATAACAGAAAGTGTGCAAGTGAGAGCAGAGGAATGGAAGAGATTAAATGAGGAAGAATGATGGAAGGATACAGGAAGATTGGGGCAATTTACTAAATTGATTCAGCCACAGGCTAACTAATTAGATGTGGGCCAAATATTATTAAAAATATTATTAATATATCTTTCAAACATGTGTTTTATGCATTGTTCTGTGAATTCTCATTAAATAATAAGTTGATTAATGTTTAGCTCTAGTAAATGTTTTAGTGTAACATTTCCCCAATTACTCTTATTGGTCTATAAGTTTTAATTAAAAAAACTGCCTATTTTCCTAGTTTTAACTTCCCTTGACTTCTCCCCAACTTTAACTTCCCTTGAATCTTCCACAACTTTAACTTCCCTTGAATCTTCCACAACTTTAACTTCCCTTGAATCTTCCCCAACTTTAACTTCCCTTGAATCTTCCACAACTTTAACTTCCCTTTAATCTTCCCCAACTTAAACTTCCCTTGAAACTTCCCCAACTTAAACTTCCCTTGAATCTTCCACAACTTTAACTTCCCTTGAATCTTCCCCAACTTTAACTTCCCTTGAATCTTCCCCAACTTTAACTTCCCTTGAATCTTCTCCAGCTTTATTTTCCCCCTATACAATTTTTTTTTTCCTATTTGTAATTTCTTATTCTTATATTTAATCAGTTGTTCTTATCCACATTTCCTCAAGGATTTGAGGATTCGTGGATTCCATCCCTAAAAGATAGTGAAATGCAGAACTACCTGATGTACATCCAAATCCACAATAAGCACTCTGGTTATGTCCGTGGTGTCCGAGAGGTGACTGGCTGCAACGGCCAGATCGTTGATGAGACAGTAACCAGAGCCCTTATCGGGGAATGCGTGATGAGTTCCGCCGGCCGTACTGGTGGCCAGACCTCTAGACATGGATAACTGACTGGCCAACACTGTGCCTCCTGCGTACACAACATAACTTTTAACTGACTAATACAGTACAGTAGGGCCCCCTACACGAGGTTTACCGCTGCCCAATTTTATTTACTTTTAATTAAAGGAAAAAATAGTTTATAGGTCACAATGCCTACATCCTCACACCACTTCAGCTCCTCATCGTGGGCGTAGTGCTATCATATCACCGATATCATCATCATCAGTGATCATGTGATAATTTCATCAAGAAGAACGGAGAATAGTAAGTACACTGTAGTGTACAGTACACGTTATTATGTACTTTATTTAATGTTGGCAATGTTCCCACTATGTCGGGGCCGACACTTTTATCGGACAGTTTATCACCGCAGAGACCCGATAAAAGTGTTGTGTCGAAAGTTAGTCGCTTGTAGGATTGTATTACGCAGTTCACACTTGTGACACCCTGCGGTGCCGAGCACCCTCAGTAATAGAGGCGCACACTCAGATAGGACCTTGTTTATTAATTTAATTGTTATTTTGTGTGTTAATTTGTTTACCAAGTTGCTAACTCATTATCATGGAGGTTGAAATAGATCCCACAATTCTAATCCTACTTGTTTGAAATGTTCCTTAAGAAAGTCTTTCAGCAAAGATTTGGTGCACCCAATATTTTATTTTTTTAGGGTTCCGACACTCGGTAGACGGCAAAAGTGTTGGTCCAAAATAGTGTGAACAGAGAGCTCCGACAGTCGATAAGACGGCAAAAATGTCGGTCCGATATAGTGGGAATGGACCCTTACTGTGAATAATTTATTAATTAAACTTTACCATATTTATGTATGTTACATGAATATCACGTTATATGATAGTCAGGTACTATCTGCCAGGGGTGAATCCAGATCATTTTCATCGGAGGGTCATAGTTATAAATAACATGGTTACTTACAATATTAGATTTCTGTTTAGAGCCATTTAATAGTTTCTCATTTATATTTGATATTATGTAAGTTTTAAGCCGTGGTCATGCTTTCCAATTTTTTTAAATCAGATAGTTTAGATAAACTATTTGGAGTGGCCCTCCTTCAACAATTTTTTTGAAAAATGGTTCACTCTAGAAACTTTGAAAAGTCTTCACCTTGATTTTTTTTTTAAATTAGATTCTTTTTTTTAATTCATTTAAAGTGTTCCTCACACAGAAATTTTTGAAATTTGGATGCCCCCTCGAAGCTATTTAGAGTGATCCTTATCTTAATTTCTTACATAATTAGAAACCAACCTTTAGAAGATAATCTTTGAAGTGGTCTTCCACTGAAAAAAATTGTAAAATTTGAATCACTTCAGAAAATAGGCTATTTGGGGTGGTCCTTGCCTGGAAATTCTTCAAAATGAAATGCTATTTGGATTTGTCCTCCCCTAGACATTTATGAAATTTGGATGACCTTGGAAGTTATTTAGAGCTTTCCTCCCCTGACTTTTTCTGCCAGTTAGATGCCTCTAATATTATAGTTATTTGAAGTGGTCTTCTCCGGCAAATTTTTGACAATAGAATACATCTAGAAGTAATTTGGAGTTTGATTTAAGGCCATCTTTCAGCTTCATATTCAATATTATCAGAGGATTTGAAATACATCTAAGGGGGAATTTATTCCAGGGAGGCAGAGTCCCCCAAAGTTTCGCCGCTCCTGCTGTCCAGACATACTCTACATTTGGTATTCGTAGACAAACTGCTCTCAGGCGATTATTAGTCTACTTTGATGTGTGGTAGTCTACAATATCAATGCGGAGCAATGTTCGTTACTTGCTATGCACGACAAGTATTCACACAAGTAAACAAATATATTTTTTCTACACTTGTGCGAGTCATATCGAACATTGAATAAACGTGGACGAATAATGCACGTGTGGACCCGGCTTAAGAGGTGTCTGCGTGTAAAAAGATACAAATTCGTATAATTTATCTAAGTTGTATTTTCATGAATCTACGCCGCAGTTTCATGTAACCATGGTAGATCTAGGAGCGTATTACCTGCAGATATGGAGGCCCTACTGTATCTATAAAACCTCTTAAATATACCAAAGAATATACAGAAAAAAGTGGTACAACACCAAATAAAAGGTACGATGGACTGCACAAACTTTATCTTTTATTTTAAAATAGAGAGATCACAGGAGAGGACAAGAAAGAGATGGGAGGAGCAAATAAAAGAAAGTGTTCAAGTGAGAGGAGAAGAATGGAAGCAATTAAAGGAGGAAGAGTAGAAGAAGATGGAGGCATTTTACTAAGCAGACCCGGCCACAGGCTTGAAATTGATGATGATGATGATGTTTATGGTGAGCGATAGTGACAATGAGTCCCGAAGCTCATACCTGTCTCATATCTGACTCTACTGGCTAGTCCTGGAGTCCAGGTAAACCCTGTCACCCTCTGCTCTTCGATGGTAGATTTACCGCTGAAGAATTTGTCCACATACTCTTCAGTGTGAGCGCGGCACGCTAGTTCTCTTGATACTTGTTTAGGATGTATTACCTGAAAAGGTCAATGTTATGCCATTCACGAGACAGGACATAGATATTAAATTATATATTTAAAATTGCTAAAGAAATTATTTAAATATAAAAAGATGCATTGAAACAAGCTTACACTATGAGAATTTTTTTTTAGCATTTCGTCATACTACCAGTATGGATTATACGCCTATGTACTAATTCAAATATTATTAAATAAATAGATAATATCATAAAATTCCTTATTTACTATCGACCTGAAAATAAGTCGCCCCTGAATATAGGCAGCAGCACCCTAAAATTATGATCACTTTGAAAGGAATAAAATGTTTATATTTGAAAATAAATTGTTTAGCTTTCCTAACATTAATATTACCAAGATTTTGCATTTTTTTTTATAGGCCTAACTAAGTCTTAATCAATACTGAGATATAGTTTTTAAATCATGATTTACAATTTCATTATTTATTAACTATATAGAAATTAAGTATGCTATTAAAAAGCTTGCCTTTTCTTCAGCTCTAGATACTTTTGCGTTCATTAGTTTTTTCATTTAATATGTAAAGTAAAGTTTAAATTTATTATTATTAATCATATGTCTACAGCAAAAGAATTAAAATAAATTATGAAAGTATTTTTCAAATAACCAACAAACTCCAACAAAAAGTCTCTTAAAACAATGTGTGAAAAGTAGTAGTGGCATTTATAGAGGGTTTGAATATTTCATTTTGTAAATCATTTTGGCTTGAAGTAAAATTTGTATTATTAGGGTTAACATCTATTTATTTTTCAAAATGTTTGTGAAGTAGTGCCTGTCGTGGAGATTGTAAACTTTTTCTATACATAACACTTGTCAAATATAATCTTAGAAGAGTGTGATTATAGGCCGCAGTACAAACATAATTTAACCTATAAAACATGAATTTTGTTTTAAAATAAGAGTATTATTAAGAATTTGTCAGAAAACTTTTGATTTCATGTACAAATACCTTTACTATTGCTTTATTTCATAAGTTCAAAAATATGTAGGCTTAGTTATGATTTCTTTGAGCTCCAAACAAGTTTTGGAGCTTTTGAAATGGATTTTTAAAACATTTTGTGAAAAAAGGTTCGCAAACAGTTGGAGCCATTAATTATCAGCAGCAACTTTCCAACTACACCTTTAACTCTTGGATAAAGGATATAATTTATTAATAGGCTACTTTTTTTAGCATTGCATTTTAATACCTGTTCGGGTTAGACATCTGTCTACTAATTACACTAATGGTTTAGAGACTAGGAGGGTTTTAATTGAGAGTAAAGTCATCTGCATTTGTGTGGAAGGAGAGTGGAAAACCATTTGAGAAAAACCACCCTCAGTGCATCCAACCGGGATCGAACCCCGATATCCCCATCTTAGGCAGTCTAGTCTAACACAATAGTTGCACATTAGATCACACAGCCAATGAAGCTGGTTATTTTTATTTATTCGAGGTATTTAACGTGCACTTTATAAACCAACTGATTATATCAGCACACGAGAATTTCTATGAGCGAGGGCGAAAGGGCCTACCAATTTTGCCGTGAAAGGTATTTTCACATACCTCCCAGGGTTCGTTTACATGCCACAATCAACATAAGACCAACGGTTTTACTTCCTCTCCGAAAGTTGTGCTACAGATTTCTACAGCTCAAGTAAAATCCTTCGACCCCAGCTGGGTTTGTAACAACAAGTATCGGGTTCTTAGGCGAGCAATTTACTTCAAGAACATTGAAGTTGACAGTACAATTTAATTAAATCAAATTAGCATATATATGAACACAATTTAAGAATATGACTTCCTGTGTAACTTAGCTCAAGAAAGTAGTATGAATTTAGTAAAAAAGAAACTTTTAGAAAATACAAACATAGGCCTATAAAGAATTGGATAGGAACAGTCAGAAGAATCAATGTTTATGAATATTTTCCCTCTATGGTATATAGCTTTAATATTTATAAATGGAGACTCAATCACCCTTCAGGACAGGTTTACAAAGAGATCTCCTTGAAAAGCTTACCTACCATACCTGTTTCTCCCTAGAAATGACATTGTCCTTAATAAGAAATTCAAGGACTTTGTGAAACTTTGGCATTGGGAACCTATGGTTCGGCGGTAGCTCACAGACGTATCCATGGTGATGAACTATTGGGAGACCTGTAAGTCTCTGAAGCATTGCTTGGGAACTTTCCATTAATAGTTCATTTGTGTGGGTCTGAAAATTAATATTATAGCATTGGTTAATAGCTATAAATGGGAAGTGAATGTTTGGTTTGAGTTTTTACTGTTTTTAGAATTGTTTGTACCTATCCCTATTTTAATTTATATTATGGTACTTCACACAGGCTATATTTTAAATTGTATGGGAGGAGAAAATTGATTTTTTACTAACTTAGATCCCCTGTAATTATAATTTGAATAAATGTTTTATGCAGGCCATTAATACTGCCTCATCCTGTTTATATAAATTCGAGTTATCCATTTCAAATTATTTTTGCACCGCGTCTGACTACCTGTTCAGGTTATATGCATATGTACTAATTAAGCTAATGGTTTAGGGACTAGCAAGGTTATATTTAGAGGAAGTGTGTCCACATTTGTGCAGAGGGAGTGTGGTAACCATTTTGTAAAAACCACCTCCAGTACAGCCAACCGGGATTCAAACCTCAATCTCCCCGTCATCGGCAGTACCATTTTGCAGTTTTGTTTTAACACGAGAGTGTATACAGACTAAAATCAACTGTTCTCAAGAAGTTTGAGAACTATTTGCGAACATCCACACCCCATGTTTTGATTAAGTTATTATTATTATTATTACTATTATTATTAGCACCACGTCTTACTATCCGTGCGGGTTGTACGCACTTACGTTAATGTGTAATGGTAGGGTGATTGTGAGATGAAATTGGAGGACCTACAGTTTAACGTGGGATCCGAACCACGGTGGAGGCCTGGCATTCCACACATTCACAAGTTGTGATTAATAATATAGAACTTTAGCTACTCATATGATACGAGCCAGAAAAATAAAAAGTCTTTACGCTGCCAATAGTACCTCCAAATTTCCTACCTTTTTTAAAAAACAGGTAAAATGAATAAAACTAATGAAAGTACAATTAGTTTGTAGCACTTTGCAATGGCATTTAAAAACTGATGCAAGGCAATGTAATGCCATGTAAATATATTATGATTTTAATAAATTTCTACTTTATAGGATTCAACACAGAGCAACATGTAATATATCATATAATTATATCATGATAATATTAATAACTTTATTATTATAACTAGACCATAGGAAAATTTGAAATAGTTCATGGATATTTATTTTTGGTAATTTATAAAAAGATTATAATGATAATTAGTAGGAGTAATCGTAATCAATCTGCTAAAAAGGTAAGTATACTTTATTAAGTTGGTACACTTTGATCTGACGTTGGTTTTGTTATCACATGAAGTATAATAATTTGTTTAGCAACAAATAATTGTTAGTGACGAGGTTAAAAAATATTCAAGTTAACTACAAATTTAAATTGTTCACAATGCCATGAGTTGTCATTGTGTAATATTTATCTTATCGATTTTTACATGACTAGCAGACGACGCAACTCATTTGTTTTACCACCTCCCTCATTTTTCTTGACACAGCTGTTAGTGTGTGTGCGTGTGTCGCTTTGTTGGTAAAAGAGCAGGAGCAAAAGTGTAAAGTGTTCATTTTTACTTTCACTAAACAACTGAATTGTTGACGTGGCAGTACAGCCTAAGTGTCATCATGTGTGGTGAGTTTTTTTTTATTTCAATATTTAATTTAACTCGGTGTTATCACTTTGTCATCATATAACATTTATCCTTTAAATAAATATTTACACATACATTGTATTAACAAACACTCCCCCTTTAAAACTTTACAGTACAAAATAAGGTTTATCTATTTAATTTCTTGACCATTGGTAAATAAACTTTAACCGGTGATTTTTCTTTGAGCATGTAAAATATCATGTTTTATTTACATTTGGGTTGAATATTGGGGCTAGCAATAATATTTAAAATTATTAAATTGTCATTTATTTTTAATATATGACAATATTTTTTATTCAAATCAAAGTGAAACATTGTTGTAAAAAAAATTTGATGAAGAATAAAAAAGAACTTCTTTTAAAAGACGTTCATTCAAACAAATGGTTTTAAACATTCAAATTTTTATTCTTACATTTTTTTCAAAACTATTAATAATTGACAACGTATATCTACCTACTTCTTACTTTAATTTTTATTTATAATAAAACTTGGCTATTTTGCTCTTTAGTTCAATGTCTTACAAGTTTTTCGTGAACTTTAAAAAAAAAAA
>CABFWB010002088.1:41990-57403 GCA_902151455.1 Timema bartmani | reverse complement strand
TCGCTCGCTCCAGTCTGGCCACCTCTCATTACAACCAATGTGTTCTATTTTATATTTTAGTCGCTCGCTCCAGTCTGGCCACCTCTCATTACAACCAATGTGTTCTATTTTATATTTTAGTCACTCGCTCAGTCTGGCCGCCCCCTTAGTTCGGCATTTCGCTCACGGAGTTACTCAAACAAGAGTCAAAAGGAACCCGAGATTAAACCTAAATTGCCAACTGGTAGCTTGAACGTCACCTCTTAAGTTTTAACCACTGTTTGGTAACGGGTTTACGACGTATCCGTGATTAATGATTGTAAACTCAACACGCTAAGTCTCCGGGATACCTCAGTTACAAACTCAATGAATGAACAATAACTATTTGAGATGTAATGAACTATTACCCACCTCGGTGGCACAGCTGGTTAGCACGCTAGTCTCGTATTGAGCTCGACTGCCGAGGATGGGGAGACCGAGGTTCGAATCTCGGTAGGGTGAACTGAGGGTGGTTTTCCCCTAAATTGTTTACCACTCTCCTACCACGCAAATGTGGGTTCGCTTTCTCTAAATTCAACCTTTTCATTTCCTAATCCATTAGCGTAATTAGTACTTAAGCATATGACCCGAACGGGTAGTAAGACGCGGTGCTAAATAAATAAATAAAATAAATACTGAAGATAGCTTTCTTTCGACATTCTGTACAACGCTATACATTTTGTATCAGTTAATTGCTGCGACAAATAGTCCATTATTATCATTACTATTATTATTAATAGTCTGTAGTTTATATTCTTTGCAGGGGGAGGGAGTGATCGCCCCCTTTGGATACCCCCCTGTACCAAATTAATAACTCTGATATTATGATAACGAAATTAATTCTTTAAATGATATAAAAATGTTACCTACTTTCATTAAGTTTTTAGCACCGCGTCATACTACCTGTTCAGTTTATACGCATATTTATTAACCACGCCAATGGTTTTAGGGTGGCTATAGTTAGAGGAATTGTACCCGCATTTGCGTAGAATTAAAGTGGATTTTTTTTAACCATTCTCACTGCATCCGATTGGAATTCGAACCTCGTTCTCCCCGTCCTCGGCAGTCTAGCTCAACACGAAACTAGCGCGTGAGCCAACTACGTCACCGAGGCAGATGACAGTCCTATTATTCGCTTGGAATATAAGCTGGTAGAGTCTACCTCGGTGATCTTGGACCCGATGTTCGTGGGTTCAAACCCAGCCGGTGATCATCGGATTTTTCTTGAGCGATAAAATTCCGTAGCACAACTTCCTTCGGAGGGGAATTAAAGCCGTCGGTCCCATGTCGACTGTGGACATGTAAAAGAACCCTGGAAGGTATGTGAAAATACCTTTCCCGGCAAAATTGGTGGGTTCTTTCGCTCTTGCTCATAGAAACTCTAGAGTGCTGCTCAATCAGTCGGTTTAGATATAAATAAAGTAAAAGACTGGTGCAACTACATCGTGGAGGAAACGGCAATCCAAAGTGAAGCCAGCCATAGTCGAGACCCTCTGCTAGTCAGTTGTGCTAACCGCTCTCCCAAGCCAGTCGACAAAATATAAATGTTGCTCATGTGAAGGTCTCCTTTCCTCCCGCAATATCAGACTATATTTCCCGCAGTAACCTTGGAAGTGTTATTTCAGCGTGTTCTGTGCAGCTCGAAGGTAAAGGTTGTCAGTTGTCAGTGCCGTTAGGACGTCCTTCAAAAAGAAAACCATCGATGGATGTGTTTACGGTCCAATTTTTGTAGTAAGAACCCTTTCTCTGACGTCTAGTAAAGTTACTAGATCTACTTTTCCAGTAACCCGCCTTAGCGGCGTAGTTAGCTGACGCGCTAGTTTTGTGTTGAGCTAGACTGCCAAGGACGGGGAGATCGAGGTTAGAATCTCGGTCGGGTGAACTGGAGGGGGGAGGGGGGGTTTACCTAAATGGTTTTCCACTCTCCTTCCACGCAAATTTGGGGTCTGGTTGTTAAATCCTTCCTATAATAATTATAAATGGTTCTGAACCATCAATAAACAGTATTAAGAGCTCTAAAACAAAATTTCACTTGAAAAATCTGAGAAGAAAAAAGTTTTTTTAAAAATGATTTGAGTTTCAAATCCTCGAATAATAGCTTTAAAGATTCGAGGGTTCATCCTTATTAATATTATGGTAACATTTTATCAATGTTTACCATAAACGATATTTTTGTATTTTCTGGTGATCTGGCGGTCTAGGGGTAAGGTGCCAGACTTCTGTGCTGGGTAGTCCGGGGTTCAATCCTCGGTCCCGGCACAGATTTATCTGATTACCAAAACCCTTCCTTCACCTCTGACAAGACGTGTATTAATCACAACTTGTGAATGTGAGGAATTCCAGGCCTCCCACCGTGGTTCGGATCCCACGTTAAACTGTAGGTCCTCCATTTCATTTCACAATCACCCTACCATTACACATTAGCGTAAGTGCGTACAAACAGGACGGGTAGTAAGACGCGGTGCTAATAATAATAATATTTTCTAAAAGTTTCTTGATACCAAAATCTTCCTACAGTTTGGCGCGGGTAACTTGAGAGGAAATGTCAGCCTACCTCGATGCTATCGAATTGCCTGATAAAACCAAACTATCTATCCATCTATTAGATTACTGAGAAACCATTTGAATGAAACCTGATAAAGTATAATAGTAGCAGGCATAACCTCACGTGACAGGTTTATCTTAGAGGTATTTAATGTTCACTTTTGAAATCCTGATATCAGCTCATCGCTTATAAAACTGGCATAGTTATAGACAGGACACAACACGGCCCATATTCATGCCCAGGAATCGAACCTGGATCTCCCTAGCCCGATAGGCAGACTCGCTTCTTTTCATTTTCATTTATTTGAGATATTTACCGTGCACTTTCTAAACCGACTGGACTGATTATTTCAGCACATGATAATTTCTCCGAGTGAGAGCGAAAGTACCTACAAGTTTTTACCGGAAAAGGTATTATCACATACCTTCCAGGTTTATTCTACATGCCACAATCGACATGGGGTCGATGGCTTTACTTCCCTTCCGAAGGAAGTTGCGCTACAGATTTATATCGCTCAGAAAAATCCGTCAACCTCAGTTGGGTTTGAACCCGCGAACATAGGAAAAATTCCCTCTCACAAGGTTAAATTCCTGAAAGTTTTTCTTGGGGGGGGGACGGAAGGAGAGAGGAAGGGATGCCATCCACCCACAACCCCCACCCCCCATCAAATGGGACTTCAATCTGCCCATTTGGAAAACCCATACGGCTGCCCTTGGGTAGGTAAATTGGATAACACAATCTCACATTCATATTGTAATGTAAATTATTCGGATAAAAAATTAAAATCTCAAACTTTGACATGTTGTAGTGGTTTTTAATCTAACCATTTCCTCTATCAGAAAGTTTTTTTTAGGCTAGATTATGTAACTAGGTAGTGTGGACTCAACTTACCTGCAACCCGGTACATGGCTGGGAGTCAATTTACAGTATCACAACCATTGTTAGCTCAATTTGTCCGCATCCATTTTATCTGTACGCTTTAAACCCCCTTATTATATCGCCTGACGACAAAAATACAATTTACAAACATAAATATTACAAATACATTAATGTTTAATAATAAAATATTAATATAAAACAGGAATAAACATAAAGTTTGAATATTTAAACTTCTTCGAATCATTTAAGCAAGTATTTTATTAGTTTTCTCAAAATATAACTTGATACTTGTAAAAAATTTGCCGGCTCTGACTTGGTCTTAAACGTTAAAACTTATAATGTTATAACAATATTTTTATACTTTTTTAATATTTCAGATGAAAATTTGTAATTTGGATTGACAAATTTACTCAAATATAAATTCACAATGTCTAAAGAAGCTTCCCATGAAGTAATCCGTGTTGAAGCATTTTCCTGCAGTCAATTTGTTTTTTTACATTAGCCATTTCCGAAGGAGTAGGACGGTAGAAAAATAGAAGAGGCGAAGTTGAAGACTTGGTGTGGTCACTTCGAAGCCCTGGACACTTGTTGTTATAATTATTTTCCAGAGGAAACTAAAGGAGCAAAGTTGTCTGAATTAAAGGAAGTGAGCATTTGTAAATTGTGACCCTCTTTCACACCTGGTGGGGAGCTAGTTATTTCCATAATTCTGTTTCGGTTGAACTTGAAGCATCGCTCCAAAAGTATAACAGTTCCTTTTCACTCTCAAAGGTATATCGCCATGTTAGTTAGTATCGCTCCGATCCTCGCAGAAAGTTGCTCTTGTTTTCATGTTGGCAGCCGAGTTCTTGTAAGAGCGAGAGTGTTGACTCGTGTGAGATAGGTAGACACACACTCATGTGGCTCACCTTGGATCAAGTCCCCTCTTGGCAACAAGGACATGGGAAATAGCGGTTCACGAGGTTAACACTGGTTCTTGGTGACATTTTGACACTGGTACTGTTACACGAAGAATAGTTATACATTCTATGTTATCATCTGAATAGAGGAACTTTCTACTTTTGTTCAAATATGTTTTCGATATAAGACAAGAAAAAAATATTTTTACAACCACACCAAAATATTTATCAAAACTTCTATTCAAGAGATGAAATTTTTATCACCTCATTATTTCTAAAGTTTTTCATTCTATCTTACACGTATAGTAGAATTTTGATAGAAAAATTTTTTTTCATCGATATTGATAAAGCACTATATTATTGGTATTGTTTTGTAGGTACAGATCACATGACTTGACATGAATAGATAGAAACTGTTTAAGTAACTTTTGTAACTACAAAAAAAAATCCATTAGAATTAGTTTGTACCCTCCGTTTAGCTTTAAAGATAGCAATTTGACCTTGCTTGGTTCCACTATGGTGTAACTTGTAATATAGGGTCATGGTGTAATCAGTCAAGGTAAGACTGCTATCTCACTGCTTACCTTCCAGGGTAAACCAAGTGTTCCTCTACATAAATTATTGCATCACCACTACAAACAAAACTAAGCTATAACAGATACACTTAATATTAAAGGCGCTCAATCCGGGAATGTAATATTTGAGTATTATCATAATATTGTCGATCTCAGAGGTCTTGAGGTAAAGTGCTCTCCTCAGGACCCGATGTTTGTGGGTTCAAATACAGCTGAGGTCAACAAATCTATCTTGAGCGATAATAATCCGTAGCACAACTTCCTTCGGAGGGTAAGTAAAGCCATCGGTTCCATATCGATTGTGGCAGGTAAAAGAATCTTAGAAGGGATGTGAAAATTGGTAGGACCGTTCGCTCTCGCTCATAGAAATTCTCATGTGCTGATATAATCAGTCGGTTCAGAAAGTACACGTTAAATACCGCAGATAAATTTAAAAAATACTTGATCAGTACATAAGACATAAATATACAATTTACTATAACCTGATTCGGTGGTCGCATGGTCTAGGGTGCTACTCATACACTCATACTGTTGATGACGGGGAGATATAGGTTCGAATCTCAGTCAGGTGTACTGAGGGTGGTTTTTCCAAACTGGTTTTCTACTCTCTCTCCACACAAATGTGGATACACTTCCTCTGAATAAACCTTCCTAATCCCTAAAACCATCAGCATAATTAGTAAATAAGCGTACAACCCGAATGGGTAGTAAGACGCAGTGCTAAAAAAACCAACTAAATATTGTTGTATAACATAGTAGCTAACTGTCGCTAAACTAAATCAGACAATTTTGTTGTTGTGTCTTGTTGTAGGTATCTTTGCGTATCTGAACTACCTGACCCCCAAGTCTCGTCGCGAGATTCTGGAACTGCTGGTGAACGGTTTGAAGCGGCTCGAGTACCGTGGCTATGACTCTGCTGGCGTGGCCCTGGACACCCCTGACGGAAAAGGCATCGCCATCGTGAGGAAGAGTGGCAAGGTGAAGGCTCTCGAAGATGAGATACTTTCAAGTAAGTTTCTTAAGTCAGTAATTTGTTTGACTTTTATGATTCCATAATTTTTTTAATATATATTATAAACACCTTTATTATAGGCAAGTGCATCAATTGCATTGATATGGTTAACCGGTAATTAATTATTACATTCTTCAAAAATACTAGAATAATATTTAATTATTTTATTGATAAAGAGGTTATCTTTTTTNTTTTTTTTTAAGGGAGAGGGGTTTTCTCTCTTGTTACAAGCTGGAAAAATCGGGGAAAATGGGAAATTTTTTTGTGTCTGGAAAAAAATCTGGGAAAAACTGAGAGTTTCAAAAATCTACTAAAAAAACTGGAATATTTGTTAATTTGGGACATTTAACTGAAAGCTTATAAAATAGGTCTTTGGGTGGACTAGAGAATAAACTGAAAAATTAAGCACGCTGATTCAAATGTGTCTTATTACCCCTTAAAAAAAAAGTTGCGGGGCAACAAAAGATGTATTTCCCCATCAATCTTAAATCATTCTGTTTTAAACATAAGTTACATGTCTTTATACTGGTCAGCTTGATTAAAAATGAAATTTTATTACTCTTTTCTTCAATGTAAGCTGGCTGGAAAAATGGAAATTCCTCTTGGAATACACTGGGAATTTGGTAGCAAGAAATATTGGCAAACCTGCTATAGCTACATCTGGAAAAGTTAGGGAATTTGGTGTAACAGGGTGAATTCAGGAAATTTAGAAGAAAAAAACTGCAATATTAATAACATTTTTAAATAAACCATTGATATTTATAGGATTTTGTAAAGAAAAGTGGTATCTTTGTCTTTAAAATTTTTTGTACCAAAAAGTAAAGGAAAATAGTGCAAATAACTATATTTTTTTATATCAAAGGCTAGCTTTTTATCTAAATTACTGGGAGAATGCATATTTTTTTGGAACATGAGATTCAAAGAATCTCAAAACTTACAAAGTGCATCTATAATGATGTAGTTAAATTTATGTCATATAGATTACACACAATTTCTAAAATAAAATGAATGGATTTGATATAAAAGTTTTGATTACTAAAAACTGGTAAATTTAAAAAAAAAAATGTTTTTTTAATTAAATTACTAACAATATTTGGTCATTTGTAAATTTTATTTCTCTTATGAATCCACAAAGACTCGTCAGAATAGAGATTTGTCCCAACAATTATTCAAACCAAACGCTATTAGATGAAGGGTTAGTTCCTCTATTTCATTGTTTTACACTAGAGGACTTAGGAAACCTCACATTGTTGCGATAGTTCACTATATATGCCGTAAATATATGGAGACATTTATAACAATGTCCCCAGAGCTTATACGGGGGCTGTGGAGTCAGTACGCCAAGCCTTATATATTTATATATTTCAATGTGTGTAACCCTGATTTAAAAAAAAAAAATTGGAGAAATTGTGCTACAGCTCAACATATCAATGTTCTTAGTCTTTATTATCTGAAAACAGTTACTCCAGTTTGAGCATTGAATAACTGCTATAAAGTTTAATACAAAGTCATTATGATCTTAACTCTTGTATCTGCACAATTTTTACATCACTGTTAATACCTTTTATCTCTATACTGAAAACCTCTTTTCTCTTTACGAGGTAAATTGTATTCTTTATTTTATGTTTTATGGAAGTTTTAGGAAGTTGCGTTGCGCATTTCATCCCCCCCCCCGATGAGTTCCAATAGAATGAAACTTAGGTTGGGGGATCGGCCGGTAATGATAGATTATCTTGAAGAGGCAGCGATTACCTCTTTGTCCAGTGGCGGCAATGTAAAGTGTGAACTGCGTTCTTACTTTCTTTCATTGTAAAAGCCATATTGTGTTTGTTCCTTTTATCTGTTTGAAAAGTTTGAAACTTTCAAACTTTTGAAACTTTCAAACTTTGAAACTTTCAAACTTTGAAACTTTCAAAAGTTTGAAACTTTGAAACTTTAAAAAGTTTGAATCCACTTTCCTGTACCTTCTTACAAATATAATGTTTATATCTTACGAAATTCAATTTTACAATACTTTCATTTTATTTTTCCTCTCTTTGCTCAATAGATAACCTTTATCTTTCCTTTTCTTAATCAATGTCACAATATTATTTTATACCAAACATTTATTTGTTTTCCTGCCGGTCGTTATGTGTCTTGTGGGAGTGGATATATTATTTGCCAACTCTTATAGATTCCTCAATAATGATAAATTGAAAAAATTTTAATCTACTTTTTATTTAGGTTTTGATTTGCCTTGACTGTTAATTTTCCGTTCCGTGAACAGCAGATTTTATCAAGATAGGCATAAGTAGGTTTTGTTGAAACTATAAGGAAGTGTCTATTGAGTGCAGTTGAGTAGCAATGCAGTCATTTGTAGGGTCAATAAGTTCGACATGGGGTCTGGCCGAGTGCAAATTTTAATAGCAGGTCTGTCCCGAAAAGTTATTTATTTTAGGCAAGTGATATATATATATACATATATCACTTGGTACACTTAGCTAGGATTCTAACCCCGACGTTCCTGTTACCATATGACATTTAGTCTGCTTGCTCACTGATACAGGCGAATAGTTTCATCCCAGCTGTTGCTTTGAGCCAATTAATTATCTTGTGACGGCTGTTGTCGTTCGTTCAGAAACTCGCTCTTTAAGATTGGAGTAAAAGTGCGTCACAATCACTTCAATAAGATTAAATATAATCCTGAATACGGCTCTGATTTTCTCAGAAACTCGATAAAGTTTCAAGTTATAAATGTTTCAATTATATTTATTCAGTACTTCAATCATTGCTTTATCCCATGAAAGATTAACTTAAATATTATATATGTGTTTTGTTTCTTTAAGTGACTAAAACAGATTTTTTTTCCCCGCCCCTCAGAGGAGGAAGACCTACAGTTTGACCAGAGTACGGACTGCCACGTCGGCATTGCCCACACTCGCTGGGCAACCCACGGTGTGCCCAGTGAGATCAACTCACATCCTCAAAGGTCTGATGTCGATCATTCCTTCGTCGTGGTCCACAATGGTGAGTTATAATGTTGGTAGTAGCGTGTATCGAGTTCTAATATTCAGTGACCTACAATATGCAGATTTGTTTATCTCATAATTAAAAGCTTTATTAAAATGTGAACTGATTGTTATATACTTTACAAGAAAGCGGATATTTTTTATAGAGAGCTTGAAAAAGGGTATGTTATGTTGGCTAGGCTATATATAGCCTCGAAAGGGTTACATTACTGATGAAAGCTTAAAAATCACTTCTCTAAATGATCTGCAGCAAAGATTTGGTGTGCAATCGAAGGCTATCAAGACTGCGGTGTTATCATATGCTCCTAGTGATCGGTTGTTAATTGATAAACCCAATCCTTAAATACAGGGTTAATTTCATTGCTACACTATCAATAACATAACTTATTTGTATATAAATAATTTATTTTTAGATTGGTCCGACAAAATTGAGAACAAGGCTATAATTTCAGTGTAGTTTACAATGAGATCTCCCTTTATGGACACCTCTGAATAGCGAATTCTTCTTTATATAGCGGAAACCCTTCCTTCACCTCTGACAAGACGTGTATTAATCACAACTTGTGAATGTGTGGAATGCCAGGCCTACCACCGTGGTTTAAAACAACCTCCCAATAACGGATGCGGATACTGCTAGAGGCTCATATTTTTGCATAAACATCTCCTAAAACTGACCAAAAATTGAAAACTTCACGCCCATATTTGTTATTTTACTTTGGGAATGTCAGGAATGCCATTGTCTCATGTGAAATGTGAAAGTTTCTAAAATAGCTTAAGTAGTATTGACTACATTTCTTCAAGATCATACCTTCTACCACTTCCAAGCCATCAGTGTCTTGGCAGTATAAAATGTGCTTGTACACACATGTACAGTATAGAGGGCATACTCTTCACATTTATTTGTATTTACATATTGTTTTGTGTATTACGCAATCTTGACAGCTAGCTATGTACAATATATTGTATTCAGCTCTGTGTACCATATTGTACAATACTGTAATTATATTGTTGTATGGTTAATATCCACAGTATATAGGGTCACATCGATTAAACTGTGTTCAAACAGGTTTTTTTTTATAAAATAAATTATTTTTCCAAATAGCGGACACTTCTTAACAACGGTCATTTCTTTGATCCCGGAAGGTTGTCCGCTATTAAGGACGTTACCTAGCTTTAACGTCACGGCAGGTCAAGATAGTATTTCACATGTTAGTGAATTTACGTTTTATTCAGTGAGTTTTAAAGATATCACCTTGAAACAAAAACCATGAGTTCTAAAATAATTCTAAAAATAGTCTTACATTGTCACAAAATTATTCTTTTTTTATCTTAATATAGGTTTTTTTTTGTTAACATATTTTTTATAAATCCTCTAAAAATCAGGTTATTTGTCATGGTCACGAATATGTCCTGTAGGAGTCTTCCTGTCAGGATGTAGATTAAAAAAAGTCCCTGGTAGCGAATGTCTATAATAGGAAATAAGAAAAAGGTAATTTTAAAAAGCAAGTAAATTTTTTTTTTTCATGGAGAAAACAGTAGAGTGAGTGTGTAAACTAATCAGAGGAAGAGGGAAAGTGTTATCAGTAGATAAACAAGAGGCCTTGTATGGTGAACTGCTTATTTTATTCCCTCTCTTTCTATTCCATACATTGGTTTCTAAGTGGGATCGCACTTATAGTGATGTAGCACCTAGGGTGCTTTGCTGTGTCAATTTAAGGTGCAACCCGCTACGCAAAATAGCTTGGAAATACCCAACTATACAACGTCGTTAAGAGATTTCACTGTATTTGATCATGCACAGTTTCCTGCCACTGGGAGGGTCTGTCTCGAACATAAGCCTCTCCGTTTACTTCTGTCCTCCCCCCACCTTTCTTCCTCCACTCCTCTCCACACTTCTCCTCACTCCCTCTATCCACATGTCCCTTGGTCTTCCTCTTGGCCTCCTATTTGTCACCTCCATTTCGAGTGTCCTCCTTGTAATTCCCCCCCTCTTCTTCGCTTGTCCATACCACTCTCTCTCTCGCTCATCCTTTCATTCCTCACCTTGTCCATCCTTGTCACTCNGAGTGTCCTCCTTGTAATTCCCCCCCCCCTCTTCTTCGCTTGTCCATACCACCTCAATCTCTCTTTCTCTCTCTTCCTTTCATTCCTCACTTTGTCCATCCTTGTCACTCCCAGCCTAATCCTCAGAAATTTCATCTCCCATGCCGGTATCCTGTGTTTGATAGACTATCTTATATCTTGGTTGAATTCAGGTATTGTGACCAACTACAAGGATGTGAAGGTGTTCCTTCAAAAGAAGGGCTACAGCTTCGAATCCGACACAGACACGGAGATAATTGCCAAACTGATTCATCATCTGTACAACAAGCACCCCACCTACTCTTTCAGGGAACTTGTAGAGCAGGTCATCCAACAACTGGTGAGTGCAGGGGATGTGTTTCATATCCTCCCTTAACTCTTTAATTCATGTCGGGTCTTTCGCTGCCTTTATCTCGTCCAATCAGGTTAGATACAGTAGCGAGTACTAGTGTAGATGATTCGGACATCGAAAATCCGGATTGTCGATAATCTTGATCGCCGAGGAAAAAATTATTATTCATAAAAATAACCACAGTGGTATTAATATCATAGACATGGCCACAAAAATATAACTTGCTAAAAAAAACAGGAGACTTTTTCCACGGTTAGAATTTTGCCTTATTATATTCTTTCAGAACTTGTGATATTTAGCAACAACAACAAAAATGTGTAAGTTTGTTGTTTAAATAAAGTAAAAATATTTCACCTTAACACTCAGTTCTAGTAAGTATCCTTCCTGTCCATGCTAAAAAAAAATTTTTTTTTTATTTTCGCAAATCCGGACTGGGTTGATCCCCAATTAGTCCGAATTATCGACGCTTTACTGTACCTAAAGTTGCTGTTAGCTACTGACGTTAGAGCATACAAATACAAAATATAGCCCCCTCTCCCCTTTTTTCGCCGCTTCTTAGTATCCATTTGTGTTCGGGTTGCACGCATTACTCATAAGATGGATTAAGCTAGTGAAATATATATGAATAAGCTAGAGGAAAGGTACCCACATTTGTGTTAGAGGGTGAATGGGTAAAGTGTTTAGTAAAAACTACCTTCATCACACCCGACTGGGATTTGAACCTCGATCTCCCCGTCAAAAGGCAACCCAGCCAAACATAAGAGTGGCACACTAGATGAGACCACCTATATGGGGTAAAATACACTTGAAGTTGTAGCTGTACAAATAAACAACTTTGAGAAATTTTAAGTTTCAGGAAAAGTCAGGAAAGTAATTGTGTGCTTTACTCTTGAATGAATGGGAGAGTTAACAATATTTAACTTTAGGAGAGGGATGTTTCCAATACTGCGGCTTACTATTCTCTTTCAAGGCATGGGCAGGTGCACTTAATTAATACTAACCCTTATTTTCAGTCCTTTGTAAAGTTACTCTTTAATAACCTGCATTACCCGCTTTGGTGGCCGCATATATACTGACCTGCCGATGATGGGGAGATTGTAGTTTGATCCTGGTTGGACGTACTAAGTGTGGTTTTTGCTAAATTGTTTTCCACTCTTTCTCCAAAAATGTGGGTACACTTCCTCTAAACTATTTTCCTCAATCTTAATCCATTAGCGTAATTATTAATACATAAACGTACAAGCCAATTGGGCAGTAACATGTAGTGCTAAAGTGTACTAATAAATAAGTTGTTAGTCAAATTCTAGTTGAAAATTATTTTAGATTGGTATATATAAAATATTAGGAAATAATTTCCAAAAATAAAGAGCCATCTGGAATATTTTCGCTAAAGTAAATGTGTTTTCATAATTTATAAATAAACTAGCAATCCCGCACGGCGTTGCCTGTGACCCACTGTGGTATAAGAATTATATAAGCCCCCATGGTGCCTAGTTTCATTTTGAAACACTATCTCTGAAACGTAATTTTAAACTAGATAAAAATATTTTCTTCAAAAATTTGTTAAAGATAGCCTAGTTAAAAAGCTAATTAAAAATTTAAAAATCCGGCTTTGAGGTGCATTCAGACCCCCTTCCGTCCACCTATGTTAAAAATTCCAGATCTCCGCGCGCTGTAGATTTGGCTGGGCGTCGCACACAAACAAACACACACACATACAAACACTTCCTTCTATTATTATAGGCAGCGAGCTTGGATACATAGAATACACGTGTTTTTTTTAGGAGGGCGCATTCGCCCTTGCATTCAAGAGCAAGCATTTCCCAGGCGAGTGTGTGACAACGCGTCGAGGCAGTCCTCTTTTGGTCGGTATCAAGGCCAAGACAAGGCTTGCCACTGACCATGTTCCAATCCTATACAGCAAGGGTGAGTTACCAACATGAGCGTATTTATGTCACAGGACTCATATTTGAGGGATCATTCGCTCGTGAGTAGATTTATTAATAGATTGGAATATAAGGAAAGTTTTTTTTATATTACATTTGGTTCCAGTTTTGAAAGAATAGGTCGGGTGTAATTCTATCAACAGAGGTAAATATCAATTTTGTTTTTGTTGTGTTTAGAACTTTTTTTTTTTCTAATAGCTTGTAATTGTTTTGTTTACTAATATACATGGAACTTATCAGGGGTTTCAAAAGGGCTGAGA
Source organism: Timema bartmani (assembly GCA_902151455.1). Lineage (NCBI taxonomy): Eukaryota > Metazoa > Arthropoda > Insecta > Phasmatodea > Timematidae > Timema > Timema bartmani. The sequence goes on along the minus strand of CABFWB010002088.1, from coordinate 43,827 downwards.
GTCCGCCCAAGTTGTCGATATTATTTGTGTCCAAATATCCGAAAACATGTTTCTCAAGCATGTGTTTTATATAACTTTAAAAATGTTTGACAAGTGAATAAATTACATTATTTACATACCCTGGTTCAATTTACTATAAAAATAACTAGAACAGTCTTGTAAAGTGATTCGTTATAAGCTAATAATGAATAACTCCAATTCTCATCTTGGGTTCCATTTAATAAAGCGACAGCCCTGGAATTTATAAACTTAGTTTTAACATAAATTAATTTTATAATTTTACATTATTTTTTCCAAACAAATTGTACATTATTATATTTTTGGATTATTTATATCAATAATTGAAACTTGCTTTTTATTTTAGTTCATTGTTTATTGTTCAGCTTTTTAAATTTTCCTAATGTTTCTTGTTATTCATGTTTTAATTACTAAATGTTATTCACAATTCCACCTCATCATGTCATTCTTCACTCACTCATGATTTGAACTCAATCTCTTAAGATTTTCAGTTAAATAAATATGCTTCTGCTTTAAAAAAAAAATTTTAAATGTACTTCTTAAGAGAAGACATCAAAAGTTTCAAAGTCTTAAGAGCTGTAGATGAACAACAAATTACAAAAACCGACTGAATTTGTCTGAAAAAAACATGTATCTAGCTTTTAAATCATAGCTAATATTTAGACAATTTTTAGTTTGGTGACTGCCTAATTAGCTTGTTTAAGTTATGGAATTACATTTACTTAAAGAAAATATTTAAATTTAAAAGTGATTGTATAAAAACTTTTTACAACTTTTGGTGTCCCTTCATTAATCTTGTCAATTAAAAAAAAAAAATGTTTTTTGAAAGGTCAAAATGTTTGCTAAAAAATTAGTGTAAAAATTAATTCATGCTTTATGCTTTGGACATAAAATATTTTTATCAAATTAATAAGAGTTTTCTAAAATTATTTTAATGATCTTGTGCGAGAAACGCCTTTCTCAGTATGATTGCCTTGGCATCAAAGAAATATTTGGTGGTATGGTAAATTTAAAATATAAATTAATATTAATACAAATTTTTGCAAGACAAATTTAAAACGATGCAAAATGTAAATATGGACAAAGTATTTCAAGAAAAATTGGTGAAAATTGACTCTTTATCGAATACTATATTATATAAGTATTAGTTGTGATGAACTTCTTTGATTCGTTGTTGATTATATCTCGCTAATCCTGCATATATTTAGATTTGGCTTAGGCTTGCAAGTTTAAAGCTAAGCATCTAATTACATTTGCTTCTTTTTAAAGCTTTACAATTTGCTAAATTATTGCTAATAGTCTTAAGCTTTTTAATTTCTTAAAATATTTGGATTTTAGTGTCCCATATTAAAGCAAGTACCTAGTGTTGTCTTGTGATTTCTAGGGGGGAGAGGGGGGAATGCATTATGAGGGGGTGTCTTGTGATTTCTAGGGGGGACAGGGGGAGGCATTATGAGGGGGAAGTATATATAGAACACAATAAACACGATAACACAATAAACACGATTGCTTAGAGAATGCAATTTTGTGTGGGGGAGAAAAAGGAAAAATAAAAATCACACTTTATTTTAGTAATCTAATTTACTTTTCGAAAGAGGAATGTTTGAATTTTGATTGCAAAGGAAAATAGGCCAAAAAATTGATTAATGAGTTACTTGCGTTTCAAGAAAAGCTGTCATTCCTCCATGTTTAGTTTTGGTTTTAAGTGAGTCAAAAGTAGAGGTTTGCAAAGCTTTAAAAACTTCGACTTTGCTTTGAATATATTCATTCGTTTTGACTTCGATATGAGAGTACAATTCTGGATTCGACAATTACAAAG